>RJWM01027251.1:0-27044 GCA_004363535.1 Dasyprocta punctata
TTGGGACTTGGACATTTCAGCAATGCTGAAACTGGTAGGACTTTGGCAACTCTTAGAGATGGACTAAATGTCTTTTGTAGTAAGAATGTACATGAGTCCTTGGGGGTCCAGGGGTGGAATGTATAGGATATGCTATGTACCCCCAAGTCCTCATACTTTTGATGGGGCTGAGTCTGATGCTTGTGATCAGTTTGTTGTCAAGCACCAGGATTAATGACGTGACTGCTACACCCGCCCAGGGGTGGAGCTGAGATACAGTATAAGGGAAGGCGGGTCTTCCTCTTGTTTGCTTCCCAGCTTCCCAGCTTCCACCCTCTCTCTCGCCAGCGCGGATTGCGGCTTGCAGCTTGCAGCCGCCATGAACTGTAGCCCCGTCATCCCATGCTGCCTTGGAGCCCACTTTATGGACTGAAACTCCCGAGAAACTGTAAGAATAAACCTTTCCTTCCCTAACTTTGGGCGTCGGGTATTTTGTCTCGGCAACGAGCAAAAAGTAACTAAGACACCTGGTAACAACGGGAGTAGAGTGGATGGCAGCAGGCAGGGAAACAGGATGGATTATAAAACTGTCACGAGGAGGCAATGAAAAGTTACAAGGGCCAGGCAGGTGGCAGTGAGCGTCTGAGTGGAGAAACGTGTGGAGATTTGAGAGTCCTTACCTTAAAGGAAAGACGCCAAGGGCTGGTGTTTGTCTCCAGCTATACTGAGGCATGTTTGACAGTTAAAAACTACACATGTTTAAGGTGTACAGCTTGATGGTTTAATATTACAGTGAGAAATATTCCCCACGAATCAATTTATACATTGATCTTCTCACAAGATTACTTGTTTCTTTTTTTGTTAAGTGAGGACACTAAAGCGTTACCTTCTTAAAAATGTCAAGCACAGAGTACTGACCCATGTGGTCACATGGGGGGGTCTCTAGAACTCATTCATCACGGTACCAGTGACCTTATACCATGTGCCCATCTCCTCTGCCACTCAGCCCATTGGTCACAGCTCTACTGTTTCTGTAAATTTACCTCTTTTAAAATTGTATCTTTAAACCGGGCATGGTGGCGCACGCCTTTAATCCCAGCACTCGGGAGGCTGAGGTAGGCAGAGCGTTGTGAGTTCAAGGCCAGCTTGGGCTACAATGTGAGCACAAGGCAGGCCTGAGCTACATAGTGCGGCCCTGCCTCAAAAAACTAGGGCTGGGAGTTTGGCTCAGCAACTTAAGCACCTGTCTGGCAGGTGCGAGGCTGTGAGTTCGATCCCTGCTGCCGCAAAAAAAAAAAAAAAAAAAAAAAAAAAAGGATTGTAACTTTAAGTGAGATCGTGCAGTAC
Source organism: Dasyprocta punctata (assembly GCA_004363535.1). Taxonomy (NCBI): domain Eukaryota; kingdom Metazoa; phylum Chordata; class Mammalia; order Rodentia; family Dasyproctidae; genus Dasyprocta; species Dasyprocta punctata. Next base: position 1,327 of record RJWM01027251.1, read on the forward strand.
TCTCTGTCTGGAGCTGGCTTATTTCTCTAGCACAGTGGCCTCCAGGTCTAACGATGTTGTGGCAAAGACCAGCAGCTCCTTCTAAGTCTGAATAATTTTCCTCCCATGTTTCTCCCATTAGCCATCATGGAGGGAAGGAGGGAGGGATTTCTGCTCTAGGTCTGGAGCTTCAGCAGAACCCACAGCCCCTGACACTGGATGGCAGGGACTGACTGCGATGTACTAATCCTACTTGGCCCCCGCCCAGGGCCAAGGCTGCAGATCGCACTGCAGAGCCGGGAGCAGGCTCTGTATCAGTGAGAGACAGGCAGTGCTTTTGCTGTCTTCTGCCACCCTGAACTGTTGCCCCTGTGCCATGCCACCCTACCTGGAGCCAGCTGATTATGAACTGAAACCTCCACAGACTGTGAGCTCAATAAACCTTGCCTTCCTTAATTTTGGGGATCAGGTATTTTGTCTCAGCAACAAGAGAAAAGTAACCAAGACACACACGCATGCTATCGACCTTGCTGCTTTGTGCCACAGCTATAGTCCTCACCCCCTGAGTGCCTTTGCCAGGTGGGATAAAAAGTACTGTGACTGCCACAGCCAAGGGGCACCAAGCAAACAGGCAGCTGTGAACACATCAGGCTGTGTCCTTCTCCACCCGACTCACAGGACCCAGTGCTGGCGTTGATGCTGATGATCGGGAAAGCTCCCTGGGGAGAGCCGTGCTGGAGGAAGGACTCACCAGCCACAGCTGCAGTAACAACAGACTGCAGGTTCAAGCAACCGGAGTTTATTTTTCATCGTCCCAGAGGCACGGGTCCAAGGTCAAGTTGCCGGCGGGTTTGGCTCCCCCAAGGCCTCTCACCTTGGCATCTGCGCGTCCCTGTGTCTCTGGTGCCTCTCTCCTCGCCAGAACACCAGTCCCATCGGATTAGGATTCACCTGACGACCTCCTATACCCTCACCTATTTTCTGATGGACCCTGTCTCCAAACTCTGTCCCTTTCTCATGTAGGGTCCTACTTATTTTTTTTTTAATTGGGATAAATTTCACCCAAACAGGGAGCTAGCAAGTATTTTTTTTTTTTTTTTGAAATTGGTTAGCAGTGGATCTGGCTACTAGAGAGAGTGTGTAGACAGTTTTCAATCACGCATTCACTGGATGGTTTTGGTTCCTTCATTCGTATCTTTGTTCATCTCTCCATCATTGCAAGCCCACCCTGTGCCATGCCCTGTGTCCGGTCCTGGAAATGGACACACGAGCTCTTCCCTCCCTGTCCAGAGCTTGTAGTCTGGAGAGTGGGCGGGGAGCAGATGGCAAATGCTCTCAGAGTTTGCGCAAATAGGAAGAGAGCGAAGTGGCGTTCAGTGGAGCCTCTGGGTAGAGATGGCATCTCCTCCACCTGCATACCCTTGCGTGGACTTTGCTCTGTGACAGAGACAGGGCCAGCCCTCAGTGGCCCCAGGGCACTGCAGACAGTGAAGTCTTGGCTGCAATAAAGCTTGGAGTGCAGTGGGCAACTGCACATCAGAACTCAAAGAGCAGCTCGGTGTTATCCACCAGACAAGGGCAAGAAAGCTGTTGTGGGACAGAGGGACCCAGGAGGCCACAGTTCCCGCTGTGAGAGAGATACGAGGCTTCAGAGGCCAACAAGTGGCCTGACAATCAGTCCCCGCATTCTAAGGAAGGAAAGAACAAGGCTGGGGACTGCGCCCCATGCCTGGTGAAGTAAGGGACCAGATACGAAGCTGTGGAAACCCTAAACTGGGGACAGCATGGCATAATCAGATTTGCTTTGAGGGGAAATCGTCCCCAAAGCCAGGTGCAGATTAATATGAAGGAAAGGAAGCACTACAGCTTGGCTATAATTTTAGTGGTTGGAGAGAGAGAGAGAGAGACAGACAGAGACAGAGAGACAGAGAGAGTGCATGCTTCTTTAGTAGACATTTTCCTCCCTCACTTAGACTTTTCCTCACATAGGCAATTTTTTGTGGTACTGAGAATTGAACTCAAGGTCTTCACACTGAACTACAAGTACTTAACCAGCCTCTTTAAATTTTTATTATGAGACAGAGTCTCACTAAGTCACTAAGTAGCCCAGGCTGGGCTTGAACTTGTGATCCTCCTGCCTCAGCCTCCCAGAGTGCTGGAATTATAGATGTGAATCACCATCCCAGATGTGGGTAATCATTTTGACATGCCACATTGTGACAACTGTCTCCAAAGTATCTCACACATGATGTATCTGCCACGGTTAGGTTGAGCCACATCTTCTTTCTGATGTTCCCAGGATTCTACATACAAATGTAGAGATTGGAACAATTCTGAAATTTAAGAGGAACGATATTATGAATGGTGCAAACCAAAGCCAGTCTAAGAACAACACAATCATGTAAAGTTTTTCCAAAGGGTCCTTTTTGGAGGAAAATGCTAAATGCAAATCACTGTCATTGACATAATGTAAGAGATTTCTAAATCCCCCAAAATATACTTAGAAATATGTAATGGACTCCTGGCTGTTTGTTTGAAATTCTGCTTTGAAATAAATGGTGAAGAGGAAGTTGTTTTATGTTCCTTTTCTTACTAATGTCTCACGGCTGATTCCACAGAGCCACAGGCGTGGCTGCTAAGTCAGAGATGCATGGAAAATGCTTCCTAGTGTACATTAATTTATTAAACACCAGCCGTGGAGACTGATTGGTTTTAAGGCAAATTCAAAATATTCTCCCCGGGAGAGCAGAGACACTCTTGCAATGATGTCTCGGGTTCTGTATTATTTCGTATACAGTAATGGTCCTTGGTTATCTAGGAAGGCCAATATGTACAAATTTCTTTTTGACCAGAAGAATGACCTCCTGTGAATTTCAGTTTTTCATTTGTTCCAGCAAAGACAAATGAACTCCACTAGTGGAGGGGCCTTTGGGGGAAAGTTGCCAATGCTTTCTCCATTTTCTATAGTTTAGAACTCAGGGATTTCTTTTCTCCAAACATTCCCCTCTGCCTACACAATAATTTCCCCAGTGAAAAGGTCATTTAGATTGACGTGTGACACTTTCAGAATGGAAGTAGATCCCTCCACACCTAAAGGCAAGGTTTCTCAACTGCTCCTCTTTGATCTGAATTATTTTTACTCTAGACTTCTCCGGCACCTGCCTGGACTCTCTGCCTACTTAGAACTGACAGTTGGATGGCAAGACATACCCATGGTTTGGATAACAGAAGAGCATTTCTATTAGGTGCTTCCTAGTTTCCCAGGGTGCTGTGAAATTAGGGGCATCCTCCCTAAAAGAATTTTCACCAAGATCAATTTTCAAACTCTGAGCCTGGTGTCCTGGGTCAAACAGATAAGAAACACTAGCATGACTCCTGCTGATTTTATTAGAACTACGTGCCACATTTTCACTGTCCTTTTCAATACACAGGGCTCTCTCAAACCTCAGTTCATGACCAATTCCCTAAAGAACTCTCTGGGTGCTATCTCTGCTCCTCTTCCCCCATCAGAGATGTTATCCTAGAAATTTCTCAGCTAGGAATATTCATCAACCCTAGCACTCACCTCTTCATCTGAGTATTCACCATGACAAGATGAGGTTACAGACAAATACTTAACCAACTATTACTTAATTCATCTAATTTAGCCTCATTTTTAACTTGCGAAGCATGCACAAAACAATGTAAGTCGTGATTTTCCCCCCATGGAGGTTGAATTCATGGCATTTGTACTGAGCTACATCCTCAAGCCTTTTTTTTTTTTAACTTCCTATTTTCACACAGGGTCTCACTAAGTCATAAAGTTGCCCAGGCTGGGTTTGAACTTGGAATCCTCCTGCCTCCTCTCTTGGCACGCTGGGGTTACAGGTGGCCATGAGTATTTAAAAGGTCAGAGAGTATTCAGAAGCATATCCTGGGCTTCAACATTCCTATTTTTCTTTTTAGCCCCTGTATTTTCCTCTTTTTAGAAAAGCACATTTCCCCTTCCCACACAGCAAGATCACACTTACGCATCACCGCCCCATGGAAAATCTAACCCTCCTAACAGTCTGATCTCCGTGTTATTCTTCCTACACTTTCACACAGCCAGTTGTGCATGTTCCTAGCTTTGTAACTAGACTGCAACCCAAAAAAGGACAAGAATATACTTATTCCAGTTTTTCATACTATAAAAGAGTTTAAACTAAAAAGTTGAGCTAAACAAAATTGAGATTGAATTTATTCATCAACATTTTCAATACATCCTTCAGATCATTTTCCCCACAGGAGTAAACTCTGTATGTTTAAACCAGAGCCGATGAGGATGTAAGATGCACTTATAAGAACCCATTACTCCTTCAGGCTGTTTACTGCTTCTCTTGGTCGCATCTGCTCTGATCTGAAAAACCAACCTCATCTCCGAGAGCAGTGAGTCTGCAGCCCCTGTGAGGCCAAGAATCCCCTGGGGTTGTGAGATGTGAATTTTGTGGAAGAGTAGAAAGGGCCCATGAGTGTGCATTTTCATTTTGTTCCTTAGTGGTTCTGAACTCGAAGCCATAGACTCATGCTCGAGGAAGCATGGTTCTTATGAGATGAGCAGAGACCTCACACATAGCTCCATGCAGGTAGACAGATTGCACCTGCCATGGCTCCTCTACCTCCCAACCACTCACTGCTCATCGCTCTCTTTCCTAAAAAGAGCTGGCTCCCTGCAAGGCCTTGCAAACAGCAGTGAGATGAGCTGAAAAGGGCTTCGCTGGGGCAGAATGACTCGGTTCTCATCCAAGGACCAATAGTGGGGCACTGGTCTTATCTCAGTCCTAGAATATGGAAATTGTGGGTGATAATTCTGTTTCATTCAACAGTTGTGTCGATGAGTGAAAATACCTATAATTGTTCCTTGATTTTTGTTTATTTGCTGTAAGGGGATGGAGCCCAGAGGTGCTCGGTCACAGACAAGTTTCTAGACAAGGTCTTGCTAAGTTGTCCAAGTGGGACTCCAACTTGTGATCTTCCTGCCTCAGCCTCCCACAGTGCTGAGAGGTGTTCAGTAAGAGAGTTTTCTTCTCTTTCATTATTGTCATAAAATATACATGATCCAAAGCTCGGCGGGTTAGCTTGCTGAGGTGTGCTGTGTTGCACAAAGTATATATTCACGCTGCTTTGATCATTCTCCAGAACGTTTTTATCTTCCTCAACTGAACATGGTACCCATGAAACACTAACTGCCCACGCTGTGTCCCCCAGTTCCTGGTAGCCATCATTCTACTTTCTGTCTCTATGAATTTGGTTGCTCTAAGAACCTCATATAAGTATGTACTGTAATTTGGATACTTGTCCCCAGTGACCATATGTTAATAGCTTGGTTCATGGCCCATGATGCCACAGGGAGCTGGTGAAATCTTTAGGAGGTGGAGCATAGTGGGAAGAAGTTAGGTTATTGGGGCGTGGCCTTGATGGGAAGTTAGGTCATTGGGTGCATGGTCTTGATGACAGGTTAGGTCACTGGGATGTGACCTTAAATGGGATATTAGGACTCCAGCTTCTTCCCCTCTGTTTCCTGGTCACCAATGTCTGGCAACAATGGCCAGACAAACCTCTGAAACTATGAACCCAAATAAACCTCCCCTACTCTCAATTTGACCACCTCAATGTTTTAATGGAAAGTTGACTAATGCAGTGTATGATAGTTAATTTTTTGTGTCAGCTTGGCTAGATCATGGTGCTGGAAGATTTGTTCGAACATCACTGTGGATGCCTGTGAGGGAGTCTTTTTTAGATGAGATTTTTTTACATTTAAATCAATGGATTTCAAGTAAATCAGATAGCACTCCATGATGGGGTGGGCTTCATCCAATTAGCTGAAAGCCTGAATAGAACAAAGGACACGCTTCCCCCAGGTGCAGGGAGTCCTCGGTGGACTGCACTCCAGCACCAGGTCCCCTCTGTTTTCCACATCCTTTGATGTAAGCTACAACACTCTTGGTCTGCAACCTGTTGGCCTCCCCCATCAGATCCAGTCCTGGGCTCCTCAAGGCTCTGTAATCCTTTAAGCCAGTCACTTAAAATAAATCTCTTCCCATATAAATACACATCCTCTTGGTTCTGCTTCTTCAGAGAATCCTGGCTAATACAAAGCAGAGTCATGTAATATTTGTACTTTTACCATGGGTTTATTTCACTTAGCATAATGCCTTTAAAGTTGATCCATGTCAAGCAGGTGTCAAAGTGTCCTTCTTCATTAACACTGAAAACTATTTCATTATGTGACATTGTATCTCTCCACTCATCCATTGAGTGATACTTAGGCTGTTGCCAGTTTTTTTCACTATTGTGAATAATTCTGCAATAAACACTCGTGTCCAAGTATCTAGGACACATCCTTGCTTTCAATTCTTTTGATTTCTACCTAGAAGTAAATCCCTCATGATTAGTTGTTTTTAAGGAATGATCGTTTTCCACTTTGGCTGTATCATTTTGCATTCCTACTAAAAATGCACAAGGGTTTCAATTTCACCACACCCTTACCAACTCTTCTTACTTTCTATTTGTTGGAAGAATAATAGCAACCCTAAAGGTATGAAGTGTTACCACATCGTGGTTGTGATTTTTCATTGCCTTAATGACTAGCAATAGCCACAATCTACATCTTTATTGATTATTTGTATATCATTTTTTGAGAAATATCTATTCAAGTCATTTGCTCATTGATTAATCAGGTCACTCGTTTTTTATTGTTGTTTTGTTCTGTTAATTATCACTCAGTGGCAGGAGTTACGGACAAAGTTTTATTGTTAATAATATTATGCATGCATTCCATAGAGCATTTGGTCTAATATTTATTCCTTTGGTCATCTTTGTATATTTTGTTCTCCACTTATTTATTTATCTTCCTTTCGTCTTGTTCGTTGGTCAAGATTGGTTATCCTTGCTACTTCTGAGTTTTGTGACTCGTGTCTTCCAGAAACAAACAAATGACTGGTTTTTCCTCTGAGAAATCCCTCCCGTCTTCTTTTTCTGATGCGAGGTTCTCCCTGCTGACCTGTCATGAGGGTCCAAGGGCGCAGCCCTCCACCTTGGCCACAGGTGCAAGATGGGTGGGCCACCAGGGCTGAAACCCCAGAGTACCTGCATTCTCAACTGCTCACTTCTCACAGCACTCAGGAGGCAAACAAAAAGCCTTCTGCCATGGAAAGAGAGGAAAACGCTGGCATTACACAGACTTCCATCTTGTCTAAATTTACACCCCATTTGGGTACAGCTTTGGGCAGAAAATAGGAAAAAGATAATAATGCTTCTTTGTCTAAAACCTAGTTCTACATGAGAATGAAATAAATATTTTAATATAAATGATAAATCCTATTTTTGGCAATCAAGTTACTTTTAACTGCTATTTACCTAAGAAAATTTAGAAACAATGACCACAAGTAAAACTCAGTTCTGACTTTAAAGGCCTAGCCAGTGAGGATTTTTTTTTTTTGAAAAATCATGCATTTTGCCATGATACTAAGTGCTCCAGTGTGAATCACAAAGTTTTAGGAGTCTTTGGAGTAGGTCAGAGCCAAAGGGAAACAGTGGAATCTTAAGTGGCAAAGAGCCAGGGCTGGCATTTCAGTCACTACGGGTTCACAAGGCTCTTCCCATTGCCCTTTTCCTCCCTCAGAGGCTGAGATTTGGGCCTTGGGAAGTGCGTGGCTAGGTAGAACTTTGGCGGGCAGTTCTAAGCAAGCTCCAGGTGGTATTTAGGGAGTTGGAGCAACACAGAGACCTGGACTGGAGCCTGCTGTTGAGAAGCACCCTTCACATGCTTAAATTGGATTTGGGCAGTCCTTTTTTCTATTCGGCACTTAAGACCCCAGTACGGATCTAGACCTACCCGCACCCCTGCAGCAATAAGGGCTGAAGATCACCAGCACTGCCCAGTGTTGTAATTGTATAGACAGAGCCCAGCTGCTGCTCCTGAACAAAGGAGGGGAAGGATGCCCATTTACCATGCAGATTCATGTCCCACCCGGATGTACCGCACGAGAAGACCTGTGTGTGCTCTGAGGAGCAGGCATAGCAGCCAGTGTCCATCAGCGGTGTGAGGTGGACACTAAAGGGTTCCCTGGTGCTCTCGACCCCAGAACTTTCCCCCAAGACAGCAAAATCCATGTGAAAATGAGATATTAACTATTTTTACAGTTCTTTAGATGGCAGAGGTTAAACAAGATCTTCCTTTGCTATAAGGTTCTGCTGAAGCTCTCCAACTGACAAGAGATGACAGATACCCTCAGGTTTATAGGAAGCACTGGGCCTACCCTGCAGAGCTTGCTAAGAGGCAGCGAAGCGAGTTCTCCAACCTTCACCCCGTCTTACACCTTGGGTTACAGGAAGGAAGATGACAACCCCGGAGGAACTTGATTAGAATGACGGCCAAAATGTGTTTCCCCTTCCCCTGGGAGATTGGATCCCATCCCGATCTGACACTGAAAAGGGAAAATCATTAATGGGTGTATGTGTGCGTACACTGAAGTTGCCTACAGCTGTGTGTTTCTGTGCTATGACTTCATTATGAGCTTCGGCTAAAGAGGAACCTTGTAAAGAGTCATGAGGAAAAACCTAGCATCTCAGCCCAAGTTAGGTGGGGCACAGGGGCTGGTGCCTGGCTTTCTCCTGAACAAGTCCAAATGTAAGAAGTTGATCTGAGCAGCCCCCAAAACAAAGTTTGGAACTTGAATATCTTCAGAGAGTGCAATCTATACATTTACTGAAGTGGGACAAGGAAGCCTGTTTTCTAGTGTTAAAATTACAGCATTTTGAAGGTTTTGCCTTTCAAGAAGTACAGCCTGGATGGGCTTTGTGGGGTAAACTGCTGGATCTGGAGCTAAGAACGTCACAGAAATCAGTCCAGATGTATGGTGCCTAGGCCAGGGAGAAGCAGGGGAAATTGCAGAGGGAATAGCGAGTCTGTGAATATTCCCATGGGAGCAGATGGCACCCAGAATGTAATGTAGAAAAGGTGCACGTTCCAGCGCTCAGCAACACAAGTCATGTTAGACTTTGCCCTCCTCCTTCTGCTGTTCTCCATCCCAGTCCTGAAAACCAAGAAGCAGCAGAGGAGACAGGAAGAGGCTGAGAAGAGGAAGATGGAGAAAGACTGGAAAGCACCCAGGCAATGCTTATCTGGCTGACCATTGACACTGGGGACTCTAAAGAGTAAGGGATCACATTATTGACCTGTCTCCTGTACACATACTGCTTTTCTGATCCTAGCCCTTTGTAGTACAAATTGCTGCGTCATTAGTAGCATTATTATTGTTGTTCTAATTATTATAAAATAGGAGTTGGAGAAACCAGGATGAAAGGTAGAGAGTGAAGTTAAATAATTTTCTCTATAAATGTCACAAGCTCCACTGCTGAGTATCTCCTCCTTTCAAACAGAAATAGGAAGAAGGTTGATTCAGCCATGGAATGGAGTTTTCATGAGCTCAGTCACTGGTACAGGAGATCTAAATCCATGGCAATGGTACTTGGAGTACTATGACCAAAGGAAATAGATTGGATGGATGGATGGATGGATGGATGGATGGATGGATAGATGGATGGATGAATGGATAAAGGAGTGGATGGATGGATAGATGGATGGATGGACTAAGGTTTCTAATGCCAGACTGGGATAAATCCAAGGAACCAGAAGTGAAAATAAAGTAGGATGAAGAGTCAGGAGCCTGGCTCCAGGAAGAGGCCAGCAGGAAGGGAGCAAGGGGATCACACCCTAATCATGGTCATCAGTGTGGCTGTTAATTACCAGGAAACTGTGTGAGTGGGTTTGCAGGGCTCTGAGGACCAGAGGGAGACAGGCAGCTTTCCTGTCCCTTGGCCATGAATGCCTGAGCCAGAAGAGCCCAGGATTCGAATCTGTTTCTTTGCATCTTTTGTCTCTCTGCCTTTAATGTGCTTTCAAAGACCGGGCTGCAAAGAGAGTTGCAGTGACTGGCCCTGTTTGCATAATACTCGAGGCATCAACACGACTGCAGCACCAGCCAGCTTTCCATGAATGTCATTCCTGAACTGAATCCCCAGTCTGTGTGAAAGAGACTGCGGGAACACTTGGTACTTTTAAATTATGCAGAGGCTGTGGCCAGACTGCTAAAAGTGAAGGCAGTTACAGCCAAAGTCATTGTTTATTCCTCCACCCCCTTTTTTGTTGGTGTGTCTTGTAAAGCCCTGAAAACGTTAAAATAACTACTGTCAGTGCGGTTTCTATAGTTACTCCTGATAACGAGAGAAGGCGTGTTCAGCGGGGATCGGAGATACTGCAGACATAGAACTAATATTCTACTGAATATTGCAAAGGCAGGAAGCTACCTGCAAGCCATTTTGTCAAAAGAAAAATGCTTCTGAGATTGAGCTCTGTTCCTGGCTTATCATATGCAAGTATAAAGTAGGAAAGCTGCAACAGCTTTGCAAGACCTTCTACTACAACCCTGTCATGCAACAGAGGAGGAAACTGAGGTCTGGAAAGGTTAAATTATCTGTTCAATACTGCACAGCAACTATGAAGCACATCAGAGACTTATGACCAATTCCCAGGCATGCCCAGTTCTTTACACCTCAACTTCTTCCCCTGAGAAATACATGCCCTCATTGTGAAAAGCATCAAGATACACGTATAAGTACCAATCCCCACTATGGATGCATTTTGCAAGCATATACTAGTACAAAAATGAGGGGAATAGATATCATCATCAAAACTGTAAGAAACAAAAACATATTGTGTGGGAACTCAAACATCAGCAGTTCTTTCAAGAGCCAGCTCTTTTTCCTTTATCTTAAATCAGCCAAAGCAAAGATAAACAACACTCAAAAGTAGAGAGAAAGCACACAACATAAACCCCACGGTTCAGTGAAATGATAAATGGTCCAGGGCAACAAGGTAACTAATTATTAACTGTAACATTAAACAAGCAGTTAACGAAGATTAATCTTCCATTCTGCATGCAAAGTACACACATAACTCATTAGCTTGCTAATTTCCCTTTTTTTCTGGCATCCTGAATAGATGACCCTCTTTTCTTAAAAAATGAGTGATCTGGCATGTGTGGAAGGCCCTAGAAAAGTTGGGGGAGTACAGATTACTGTAGGATGCCCAAGCTGGGTGATCGGATGTAACTCAGTAATAATGTGATACACAGTTTGTTTCCTCAGCGCTGTCACATTCAGAATAATCTCTCTAATCGCAGAAGGCTGCTTCGCCATTATTTTCATCCTGACATGAGAAATCCTATAACAGTCCTTTCAACTAGAATTTTAGTTTCTAACAAGAAAGGTATTTTGCTTTATAAAGGCCTTGTCTGTATACAGTTACGCACATGTATTCAGATAAACCACTGTCAGGCAGGTGTTTTGTTTTGTTTTGCTTTGCTTTGCTTTGTTTTGGTTCGGTTTGGGTTGTTTTGTTTTGATTTGATTTGTTTTGTTTTGTTTTGTTGAGGCAGCATCTTGCTGCGCAGTTCAGGATAGCCTCAAACTGATTACGTAGCAAAAGCTGGCCTTGAACTTGTGGCAGTCATCCTGCCTCAGTCTCCCAAGTGCTGGGATTCCAGCTGTGAGCCACCACGCCTGGCAGAAGGTTTTTCTTTGCATTGGGAAACAATGTTGGCTTCTGAAGAGTAGAAACACAGTGTCCTGTAATGAACTGTGGTTTAAACCCTCACTTCTAACTACCTTCAATAGGTTGGGACTTTGCAAGGGGAAAGATTATGCTGTTTTGCATTAAAAAAATGATTCTGCTATCAAAGGTATATGAAGAATAAATTCATTCCTATTTCTCCACTCCCACTCCCACTCCCCATAGGCAAACTCTCCTGACAGCTTCTTGTTAGATTATCCTCATGACTTGATAGGATACAACCAGTTCTCCTGTCTTGTTCACTCTTTTGTCACCAGGAAAACACCCAATGCCCACAACTTCAGTCCATGGTCAGCTGCTCCAAGGTAGTAACAGCTGGCAGAGGGGCCACACAGAGGGAGGTGACTCAGCCATGGCAGCCAGGAAGCAGAGAGAGAAGGGACAAACAGGGAGGAGAAGACACAGCCCAGGGAAGCCCCTTCCGCCCAAGCCCCACGTCCACACCTGGACTCACAGTGCATCATGCATACACTCGCGCCTTTTTGCAACACTTCCCCACTCTGTGCTCCTCCTCTACCTCACTCTCCCTCCCATTTGCCAAAGATCTAGCTGCTATTTCCTATTGTCTAGTTTTTAGTTTCTAAACTGCAACATCTCTCCTTTTTCTTTGTAAATTCCAGATATACTCCTTTGAATTTCTAATCTAAAACATGGATGTCAATGATGAAGAAACTAGTGCCTCCTCTTTTTTCTCTCTTTTGCTAGTGAGGTATTATTTTATGCTTTGCCAAGTTTTACAACATACACACACTTTTCTGGAACTTCTACAAGTCTTCCGTGTTGAAGTTATAGGTTTATTCAAAAGTAGAAAGAACCACTAGTATGATTGAACACACACACACACACACACACACACACACACTGTAGGAAAAGAGAACCCTCCAAGCCACAAATAAAACTTCCTCCATTTGTTTTTCCATCCAGACAACCCATGGAAATAATGCTTGCTTATATACTACAGGTCATCTTTTTTCATGGATTCTTTCTTATTTTGCCAGAGGATCTCCTAAAATACTTTTTCATATAAGATACGGGACAGTTAAAATTCTGAAGTCGTTTACCTGGAGAAGTGTTTATTTTGTCTTTCACTTGACAACAGTTTTTCTGAACATAGAATTCTAGTTTCAAAACTCTTTCTCGCAGAAATTAAAGATACTCTGTAGCAGGAGCCCTTAAAGCTGCTAGTGAAAATGGTCTATGTTGGCATAACGTGGATTTCTTTGTAGGCGACACGTGCGCTTTCTCTCTTCAAGCCCATAAGACGTCCTTCTCTACTAGGATCTGAAATATCCATCTCTCACTAATGCAGGCGATACTGTACCTGTTTTCATTAATCCAGTGTAGCCCTCTGTGAGCCAATCCATGTGACGATTCAGCTCAGCTCAAAAAATCACCTTCCCTTTTATTTTGATGACTTCATTCCCTGCATTACATTGTTGTCTCCTAGAACTCCCGTTGACTGTGTATCAAACCCCCGACTTAGCCCTCAAGTTTCTTAATTCATTTCTCACGTTCTCTGTCTCTTCTGCTACGTCCTAGACATTGTCTTTATGATCAATATTTAGTTCCGTTCATATATTTCTTCAGACTGCCCATTATTTTTATTTCAATGTCACATTTTTAAATTTCCCATGGCTAGTGCTTATTTGCTGACTAGTGCTAGTGCTTTTTCAAATATATTGGACTCTATTTGATACCACACATTCTCAGATCTAAAGTAACAAGTATTTTTTGTCTGGTTTTAAGTGTTTTGTGCACCTTGGACTTGCTCTGTTGTTCATGTAGTCTTTCCTCACACCACTGGGTTGGCCTCACCCAGTAACTCCTCATTTTCCAATTATATTTACGGATGCTTTTATGGTTTTCTCCAACAGTGATGCCAACAATCCTTCTTCTCTAAGCAGTGCCGTGTTTATACGCCCATTATCATCTTGTAAGCCCCCCCCCCAACCCTGTTGCTGGAAATTTGTCTCCTGCTGCCGTGGAACTCGCCCCAGAGGATCCCAGGCACGGATCCTGCGGGCCACCAGGTGGTTCATGCCCACATGCCTCTGCCCCACCCCGGGGTGCCAAGCTGGAGGAGGGCCCCAAGCAGGCGTCAGCGCTCAGCTCAACACCACTCAGTTCAACATCACCAGGACAAAGAAGCACAAATTAGCGACCAAGCCATCTCCAGGTCATGCTGGGCTAGAAGTACCTCAAGTACTTTCTACCAAAAGAATCAGAAAAATTAAAACATCAATATATACGAAATTGTACGCAAGATGAACGGGAGAGGGCCACATATCACCTCTGGGACAAACAGAGGGCAGAACTGTGGGATCCTGAAGGTTTTCTCTACTCTTCCTATAGAAATCAGTACAATTCCATCTCCACCAATTGATCCTATGCCAACTAAAATCTCATTCTTGAATTTTTAGCTCTCAGTTTTGGGAGAATGGGACTACAAGTAACAATCCATTAGAAATCACAACTGCGGCTGCCACGGCCCTGAGCTGGATGCTGAAGCATCTTCAGTCCCCCTGCAGCAGGACTTCTCAGGAAGGGCTCTGGGAAGGGCTGTGCTTCAGAGTGAATTCCTGGCTCTGCCCCCTCATCCTTCACCAACAGCACTGGGCCTTTGCGAAGGGGCGGTTGGTGGAGGAGGGGCTGAGGACGCACTGGCCACAGACCACAGAGGGAGCCACCAAGGAGGAACTGGGTTCCCAGGCTCTGTTACCAAGTCTCAGCCCTGTCTCCAGGACGTGTAGCAAGCCCTGCCAGTGAAAAAGGAGGAAGGAGGGCTGCTGGGGAGAAAGCTTCACAGAAATCTAGAGCTCACCTCTGGCCAGAAACCTTTACAGGTGGGTCTTAGTCCTGTGGGCAAAGAACCCCAACAACAGGTATTGCAAAAGGGACCGGTTCACCAGGAGACTCAGCACACAGCTCCAGGCACAGGCAGGTGCACAGCAGACTCACCACTGGAAAGGGAAATCACAAGCTCTTGGAGCATCAAGGCACAGAGGCAGTGGGAGGAGGGGGAGCGCTCACACAGGGCCCATCTCCGGGGCTCACCCCACACATAGGCCGGACACCCGTGACTTGGTATTTTTTGCTTTGCTGTTTGGCTAGTGATGTATCCAGTGCTCTGCCCCCCAACAAAAATTCCAATTTAAAGGCCAATTAAAAAAATAGAGCTCTTTAATAGCACGGGCCCGAGCAACGCAGCATCCCTATGCATAGGGAAGACTGCGTGCTGAGCTGAGGAAACAAACTGCTTTTAAGCAGTAAAACAGCAAACACCTGGGTTGGGGGACAGTTTCGTTGTGGGGTTTACACCTGGCTAGGTTTCGGGGGAGTGACGCAATACAGAACAGAAATGCGGCGCTTGGGAAAGTACAACTCGTGTTAATTGGGGCATTGTGTCTGTACAAGGGCAGGACAAGGGAGGGTACTCTGAGGCACACAGCACTTGGGAAAGTACAACTTGTGTGTATCGAGGCATTACACCCTTACAGGAGCAGGACAGGGGGATACTCTCAGGCAACAAGGAGGTTCATGCATTACAACAGCTAGCTGTGTAGCAGACGAGGATCCACTTCCAGGGTTGAAACCCCAGGTCTCCCAATCGCCAAAAGCATAACCTTGAGTGCCTCTCTGCACCTCGGTTGCCTTACAGAGTGGTCTTTTGTCATTCGCTGTGTGGACAGAGATGGTGAACCCCGCTCTGCGGAGGTCTACAGCAGGTAACTGGCATTACTGTGATTGTCACCAATAAACATTTGCCATAAATTTAAAGAGCAGCAAGAAAATTTTATGTGCTCTCTATATTCTCTACATAGTCTACATTTTATGCTCTGTATATTCATACTATATTTATGTTCTACATATATATTTTATCAGTACATATGAATTTTATGAAGTCCTGGCTTTCACTGTAGTATTTTCACACATGCATGTGACACTTCAGGTCATATCCATCCCCCAACCCTCCTTTTCACCCCCTTTCACCTCCCCTTTATTTCCTTGCTCTTGTCTAATAATTTCCCTTCATTCTTAGCATGAAAATGATCGGGAAAAAATTATACATAAACACACACACAAGCAGAGGTTGTATATCAGTGGTGCTAGGAAAAAAGCTCCTCAATGTTCATCTTCATTTGATTTTTACTCTAACCCTTTGAAGCACGGATTATTATGCCCAAGAGAAAACTGTGGTTTAAGGGAATTAAATGACTTCATAACAGTCGCTGTGCTAATGGGTTTCTGAAATTTGAAACTTGGTCAGTCTCCTTCCAACATCTCCATTCAGTCACAGACATAAACAGCATGCAGAGGAAAAGCTGGTAAAGGATTGCTGTGCGATTTTAACTGATTTGCCTGCACAGCATTGAGAACCCCGGATTCCCAGCAACCCTGGTCATCGCCTGGCCACACAACCCAAGGACACGAGGCCTGACAGCCATGTGTGTTTGGCCCAGAAGGCAACTGTGTGCCTGCAAGCTTCCGGACCACAAGCAAAGCAGGCCACGTGATGTGCTGTACCACACGACAGAGAAATGACAGCGTGGGCTCTGGAACGTCCTATGCCATTAACTCCGAGAAGCTTCTAGGTGCGAGTTTCCTCCCTGTGGCCTCGGCAGAATGCAGCGATTCGGACACTGTGGTCCCGCAGGAGCTCTCCACTCGCACAGCCAAGGAGCCTGAGTCCACCTCCGCCTGAGCGGCCCCTCCAGTCTTCAAAGCCTCCAGGGCTCATCCTCCACTGCCAGCCAGAGGTGGGGCGACCTCACCCAGCAGGCCGCTGACTGCCCTGACTGTGCCGGTGTCACCCAGGGCACTCAGCTTCTACTGGCGTGGCATGGACTGCTCTGTGAGGAGCAGAGGCAGAGCCCAGGCCTCCTGGAAGGGGTGCACCGCACCCCACGGACTGGGTGCCGGAGGACAGGGCTGGCCCAGCTACCCCAGCATGAGCAGGAAGCAGCTCCTGACCAGAGCCCTGGGATCCTGCCGCAGCCTCTGTGCTGTGGCATCAGCTTCTGTCATTCTGGTCCCATCCTTGTCCGCCCAGATTATACACCTCTGCTTCTACTGCCTGTTTCATTACTTGTCTCTTCCTATCTCCATTGCAGGAAGACATGAAAAAGCATTCTTTATAATATTTTAATAATTCACTCATTGCCTACTGTGTTAAAGTTTTCTTCAGTATTCCAGGAGCACAACAAAGACAGGAGAGCCAGGATGCGAAGGAAGCCTCCAGCTTCAGAATTCATGACTGGCCTTCCCCAGGGCCACCTCTCGGTCCTCTTCATCTTCTAGGCTTTGGGAGGTACAGCACTGAGTCATCTCAACTCAGAGTCCAGACACACCAGTGGGCCTCGTGGGAAAGCCAACACCGCAAATCTTTGTCCAGAATTTCAGCATGAGAGTAGAAGTGCATTGCCCTGTGTGACAGTTTCTGTGGCATTTTAAAATACAATAGACCAAACATTGTCCAAAATGTTAACAGTCCCTTTGAGAAATTATGTCGAAGATCTTCATACTCTAGCAAGGATGGTCAAACACTAGAGTGAATGTTTTAATTTTTTAAAATGTATTACAACAAAAGCCACATTGCCACGGATCTCCTCAAAGCACTCCCCTTACTTAGAACATACTCACACTCATCCCATTGTCCTGGCCACTTTCTGCAGCAGCTCTGGAGTCCTCTTTCCTGAGGGTCTTTAGCTGCAATGTCCTGGTTGCCTCCATGTCCTGAATGGATTCAAAATGTCTCCCTTTCATGGTCACGGTGACTTTGGGGAAGAGCTGGAAGTTGCACAGATGCAGTGACTGAGGTAGGCAAGGACATAGCATCATGTTATTATGAGCTGCCTTTCTGCTGAACGGTGCTGGGCAGCAGCAGTCACTGTATTTTTGATCCCACCTTATAAGGACCCTCAGGAAAGAGGACTCCAGAGCTGCTGTGGGAAGTGGAAAGGACAATAAGATGAGTGTGTCTGAAGCAAGGAGAAGGCTTTTTAAGGGAATTCCTGGCAATGAGCCTTTACCATTTTTGGGGGGGTACTGGGGATTGAACTCATGACCTCACACTTGCCAGGCAGGCACTTGTGCCACTGAGCTAAATTCCTGGCCTCCCATAATAATTTTTTTTTGCGGGGGGCAGTACCAGGGATCAAACTCACAACCTCGTGCCTGTCAGGTGTGCGCTTAAGTCACTGAGCCAAACTCCCAGCCCTGGTTTTTTGAGGCAGGGTCACACTATGTAGCTCAGGTTGACCTTGTGCTCGAGTTGTAGCCCAAGCTGGTCTCGAACTCACAACGCTCCTCCTACCTCAGCCTCCCGAGTGCTGGGATTAAAGGCATGTGCCACCACGCCCGGCTCATAATAAGTATTTTTAAATTAAATATCCACTGCCTATTTTGATCACCCCTTATATAAATCAACACAAAATACTACCACAAACTGGTTAGAAGTTCACTTCAGCATGGGGCATAGGATTTGAAAAGAAACTTGAAGATGTCTGGCTCAGTAATTAAAAAAGAAAGAGAAGCTGGAAGGTTCTCTTGCTCAGTTGAAATCTCCACTCCTCGGAGCACGGCTGTGAGTCCCTGCGCTTCTCTCCTCCAGCAGGGAGCCGCATCCCAGGAGCCAGCGCGCAGGGCTGACTTCCGCGTCTCTGACCTGGCTCCATTTCCTGAGGGCACACACTCTTCTACCCCTCCCAGGCTGCTGCTTAGCCTCCAGGAAAAAGTGACTCACTGCCTTAGAGCTCTGAGCGCTAGAAAGCACTCACACATCCTGAAAAGATGAGCTCTCCTGAGGAAACAGAACAACCAACCGTCCCACTGCTGCTCCCTGGAGGGAGACCCGGAGCGGAACCGAGTCCCTCTCTGCCCAGCAACCCTCCGAGACCGGGCTGGACCCCACCTCTGCCTGTGCCTTCTCTGTCTCCAACAGCAGTGCTTCCCACTTCTGCTGAGAATCGAGTGCCCCTCAAGCCCCTCCCTGCTGCTTCCGGCATCTAGAATTGAACACATCACTCTGGAAAGCACCCTATGGAAGCACAAAATGTTTACCCCTCTGCAGGATACATCTCTGTAAGTCACCATATTTCAGTAAATGGTGAATTACAATGCACAGTCCTAACCAGTGAATTAGGTCCCTCTAAATATAAAAGTATAATTCATTCCATACACATTTATGATCCCTAGATATTCATCCAGGAACAAAACTGACAGAATATTTGCTGTTCTGGAACTTTCATTGCAAAAAAGGTTGTGGAAAGCGGAAGGAAATTTAGTGCTGATCACCCAGAAGGTGTTCACTAAAGTTTTCATGAATGAATGGGGTCAGTGGTGGAAGGAAAGTTCTCTGGAAGCCCCTCCGTGATGGTCCATGATGATCTGTGTGTCTTTGGAAATTCCCCATGAACTGAGTGGGTCTGGCTGCTCCTCACCTCCTTTCTAACCGGAGCAGTGCTAGGAGGAGACAAGCAGCTTATCTGCTTCCCAGCACAGGCAGGGCACCTCCACATGGGCCTCTACCAGCTTCTCAAACTACTTACTCCTTCTTCTTCACTGGCTGCTCCCAGGCGGGCAGGGAGCCCTTTTTTGGAAATTGCTGATCCTCATTTGAGTAGAAAGGAGTCCTGGAAGTTTCCAGTGCATCCCTTCTGGCCTGTGCCCACAGCACTCTGGCAGATGCGCCATTCAGGAAGAAGGAGGGCAAAGCAGATGGACGGTTGCTGATGGGCTCAAAAAAGCTTCCCGAAGCACAGACAGCAGAGTCATTGCTATTCAAGCTGCTGCTGCTACTGTCACCCCCACCACCACCACCCCGCCTAGGGAAGACTGCCCAATTAAAGACATTAAACTCCATTGTCACAGCGACAGATTATTTGATTGTTGACATTTTCTGCTGATTTTGCTTAGGAACTCATCTCAAGATCGTTATCAGGCTGTGGATTTGTCATCTCTGTTGCCTTTGGTCTCCTGGCTTATTCTGGCCTCTGGTTTCTGGACTTGCTTCAGTATGCAAACTTAAGACCCACAGAGACCGAGGTGCAGGCTCTGTACTGGATCACACATGTGCAGTATGGTTCTTGCTTCTTGGCTGCAATTGACAAGCTGACCGTTTCTCTGGGCTGCTTGGGAGGCTGTCCAGCAGTCTCTCAGATATTCTACACCTCAAATCACTGAACATCAAGTTGGGATCCAGTAGCTCAGGAAATTCCCTGCCAAGTCTCTTGTTTTATAACACAGCAACAGAGGCTCAGCAAGAGGAGGTAACTTTCTAAAAGTTCACCACAGCTAAAGCCATGAGGCCTCTGCTATCCACAAGGATATTTTACAGTGTCCAAGAGTTGCTGCTGTCATCAGGGGACCCGCACCTCACTCCCTGCAGGGACACGTGAAAGGCCCACGACTGATCCATGGACAAACCAAAGACTGGAGAAAGGAAGGGAGAACACAGTCTAGTCAAGCCTGGACCAAGCACGCAGCAGGGCTCACCTCATGGCGGCTGAGTCTGATCAAAGGGGAAAACGGTTGTCCTGTGTGCTGAGAGATGTGGCCTCGTGCTGTGGACCTCAAGTCCCACAGTGGATGGTGTTAGAGTTTTCTGGTGCAATAGAGAAGCAGAAGGACAGAGAAAGTGGCCATTTATTGAAGACACGGAGAGGAGCCCATCACCCGCAGGGGTTTGGCTTTCTCCTCTGACCAGATACAGAGAGACAGAGGGTTATGTGACCTCTGATCAGAAGTGGCGCATTGGGTGGGCATTGGTGATGTGTGAGGAACTGATTAGAATTTTCTTTGCTTGCAAATGGGAAAGTAACAATTTGGGTCGAAGGAGAAGAAGGAGGGAGTGGTTGTTGTGGTAAGCGGTCCCACTTTGCCCTTCCACCATATTCGTCCATCGCCATAATTGTACAGTGATTGATACTAGGGCAAAAACCTTTCATATGGTGAGACCTGGTCCCTACTATTGCCACAGCACAGCCAGCCACCTCTTGGCAGAGCCGCCTGCTCCCAGCAAGGGAGCCCAAAGGCCAGCTCCACTGAAGGCTTTATTACGGCCTGATTATGAGCAACACATTCCCTCTTCACATATTCTCAGCATGAGGCTATTCGCGTATTCACCAGCCTCTCACCCTCCAAACTTGGAAGCGCATGCATAAGTGATCAGATGCACTGCTCTAAAGCAAAGCTTCTGGCCACGTTTCTAATCAGAGGCTCGGCAACTCACTGAAAGCGTCAGAAAGCAGGGCCACCAGACAAGCTATACTACAGGTCCCTAGGTCCCTCAGTTTCACACATGAGCAGAGCCACAGGGCCATGAACAATGCAGTTCCTCAGAAACTTCATACATATCTCCTTGTTAGACCTTAACTATCTCAGGAACCAGAGACTAGTGGCCAATACAAGTACATCTGTCACAAAATATGCTGTTGACTATCACTCCTAAAAAAACTATATAATTTCATTGCAATGCCAACTGAGGAAATTCATAGATCACAAAATCTAATATTAGAAGAAAATATTTGGAGTAATCTCAACTTACTTATGCATCAACTCCTCCCACAGTATATAGCACAGTTCTTAACCCATAGTGAATATTCAGGACAACTTTATATAATTTTTAATGAATTAATCATACCCATGCCTGCTTAATATCTACAGAAACTGAGTCTCAGATAAAAAATAATGATTTGTCCAAGCTCACAAATGTCAGAGTCACAGCTGAAATCTACATGTTCAGATTCTCAAGAACTTACCTTTCCTGTATCTGGTGGAATTCCTTTTTATTATTATTATTATTATTGGTTTTTCTAATACTGCAAAAATAGCTTCAAAGTTAATTGCTTCCAGAATACAGTTTGAGAGATCACTGTGCTTATTCCTGAAAGTTCATCAAACAAGTAGACACCTTTCCCACAAATCCTGCCACAAACTTTGGCGGTTTGCAAAGCACCTGCTACTCCAAGAAGCAAGGAGGGTGAATTAGCATCGCTTCACCAAAAACACAGGAGGTTCTAATCCGCCATAGATCTGGCAAATTGCATGGTGTTTCTATCAAAGTATCTTATTTAATTTTCATCCCAGCCCCATGCACTCAGCGCTGTTCTTTCCAATGTACTGTGGTCAAAATGAGTAAAGGACTTCAGGTGATTTCCCAGCGCATGACTGAGTCAGGACAGGCACCCAGGCCTGGGTAACTGGGTGATGCTCAGGAATAGGAGCACGTGTTCCGTGTGGTAGGAAGTAGAGGGATGGCACGGGTAAGAGGCGATCATCAGACAGCACGGAAGGTCTAAGACAAAGCAATGGAAATAGTGCGCTGCGGACCCCTGCGCAGTGCACCGTGCGGGGCATGCGGAGAAGGGTGAGGGGCTTAGGGTCACAGAGGACCCGCCTAGAAAGGGAATGTGTGATCTGGGTGTCCCACATGAGAAACAAAGGATGAGAAAAACTCCTCGCTCCTTTAATCAGCCTCTTAGTGAGTACCCACAGTTCTGAAACACAGTGCCTTCTGGCAGTCATTAACTTTGCTAAGCACAGAGAATTTTATGCCTTTGTCTCTCCAGTACTTGAGGAAATAGTCACTCCTCCCTCCTCTTGCGTATGTTCCCCAGGGCCCAGAGAAAGAAAGGTTATTTATCTTTGATTAGTGTTCTCTGTAGCAGAAAGAACGCACCTGCATCCTGCTTTCACTGTCATCTGTAAAAGAACGCTTCAGCTAGACTGAGGCAGGAGGATCACAAGTTGGAGCCCAGCCTGGGCAAGTTTATGAGACCCTGTCTCAAAAGGTAAATTAAAAATAAATAAGTAACTGGGGGTATAGTTCAGTGCAAAGACTCTGGGTTCAATCCTCAGTGCTACAAAATAAATAAAAAAGTAAATAAATAAATATACGCATCATCAACGCTCTACAAAGTCAGTATCTTGATTTCAAATTCATCTCAGACTTAAATTCGAACAGTTTTGTATCCATCAATGAGTTGGAGTCTTATCTTTCATTTTACCTGGCACAGAGAATGGATATGAAGTGTCTCAGGCACTTCCTTCTCGCTGAGGCACAATCCTGACACCAGCAAAAGGTGAACAGCTTTATTTTGGCTCACGTTCCACTCCATATTTGATGCTTCCAAGGCAGGGCCGCAGACAGAGGGGCCTGGTGGAGGAGAGCTGCTCAAGGCATGGTGGACAGGAAGTGGAGTGAAAAGGGAAGAGCTGGGAGGGAAACCCTTCCAGATCCCGCCCCCACGATCGCCACTCCCACCAGGCCCTGCCTCCCAACAGCAAGGTGGCTCCAAGCCCTCATTGTCCCAATCTCCTAAAGTCCTGCTTATGAGTGGATATAGTTTTCCCAGGACACCTAGATATGAACCATAACAGCAGGTAGGTAGGAAAATAAAAAATGTGTCCTGTTTGGGCTCAAGCAGAACAGATCAGGAAGACAGTGATCCAGAAATGGCACAGGATGGCGGGGTAACACATTCTCCATCTGCCTTTCATTTCAAGCCAACCACAGCCCTTGTTCATGATTCCTACCCTCCACCATCCCAACCTCTAGGGCAGTTTATCTGCTGAGTGTCCCTTGGAGTGCCATGATGGATCATTTCCTGTGTTTGTGTCACACACAGAAAGCCAGCCTGAGCTTGCTCTCAGCTTTGGGACCCAAGGGTCCCATGCTCAATAGCTCTCATCAGCCAAGCACAAGGCATCTTGACCTTTTGGCCTATGGATTCGCACTTCTCCTGAAGTTTCATGTTTCTTTGTTTACTAGAGGAACCATAATGTCAGTACACAGAAGAACACTTCCTGTTATTGAACACTGCCTCTATGCTAGATGCTATCACCGTGCTTGACATTTCTACCACATTTCTATTCTCAAACCCCCACTGAGGTGCTTATTATTTGCTCTCACAACTTGCAGGCAGTCACCTCTAATGAGGCATTTGACCTCAGAGCAGGCAGACAGTTGCATGTGAGCACAACTCCTCTCAGGGATGCTATAGGGTCTGGACAGTCTAATACTAGGATCCTGGCCCTTCTTCTAAGATCCTGCTCCCTTCCTCTGATCCTCACAAACAAGGTGTGATTGAGAAATGTGGTGCATGCTTAAATATTTTAAAATGCATTACAGTAAAGTACACAGTGCCATAAATCCTCTCAAAATCTTCCCCTGTGTTTGGAAAAGACTCATCCCATCACCCTAGCCACTTTTTGCAGGAGCTCTGGAGTCCTCTTTCCTGAGTACCTTTAGCTGTGCTGTCCTGGCTGCCTCCATGTCCTGAATGGATTTGAAACGCTTCCCCTTCATGGTCACTGTGACTTTGGGGAACAGCCAGAAGTCACACAGTGCCAGATTCAAAATCCAAGGCAGATGTGGACACCCCGTCATATCACCAGCCACTGGGTAGCAACCGGCAGCCGCAGTCACCATATTTTTTTTTAATCACACCTCATAAAGACACTCAAGAAACAGAACTCCAGAGCTGCTACGGAAAGTGTTGAGAACAACTGGATAGATGTGTTCAAAGTGAGGGGAGGATTTTGAGGGTGGCAGTTCATGGCAATGTCTTTTTTTTAATAGATTTTTTATTTCTACATTTGCTGTATGTTCTGATCACACCTGACCTATTCCAGATGTTCATGGAATCTCATTGGAGGAAAACTGTGCTCATTTTATGGGCCTCTTCTCCATCTTCTCCCTGTCTCTCCTTGGCCAGCCACACTGAGCTCAGCCAGGGCGGCCTCCCCGGTCCAGCCTGGATCCAGCACCCTGGACAGCAGCCCCTCCGTGGTGCCTGGGGCGAAAAGCCCTGGGTCAGCAGCCCCAGTCCCTGGTGCTTCCCGCACAGACACAACGTGACACAAGGAGAGAGATTTTGTCACCGCTCCATAAGTCTCCATCCTCCTCCATTCTTTCTTTTTCAGGCAGCAGATGTGGGGAGGACAAAGATGTGTTTTCCTTCTCCGCCCCCCACCCCCAGCTCTTTGGAAATTAAATCATACAAACCTTTCTTTAACACCTGCCAGACTCCAGACAAAAAAAAAAAAAAAAAAACAGGAGTAACTTAGGGTCTGATTGGAGGAGTGGAAATCAGAAAGCAGAGGCTATGAGTAAGAGCTGTGATGGAAGAAGGCTGTGGGAAGTGCTCCAGGACCTCAGAGGAAAAGTGGGTTCATTCAGCTGCCAGGTGAGGCACATTCTTCACACCTGACTGTCTCTGTGATGCACCAGTAATGCACACACGCTTCTGAGCAGAGAAATGACCTCACTGAGTGGTTGTTTTGTTTTGTTTTGTTTTGTTTTTGTCTTTTTGAGACAGAGGTTCACTATGCAGTCCAGGCTGGGCTTGAACTCACTTTGTAGCCAAGCTGGCCTCAAACTGGCAGCAGTCCTCCTTCCTCAGCTTCCCGAGTGCTGGGATTGCAGGTGTGTGCCACCATGCCTGGCTCATTGAGTGTGTTTTAAGATAATCTCAGCACTGAGCATTTTCAAGTTTAGAAATACCCAGTACCGGTATAGATCGTGCAGGAGAGTTCACTGATTCCAGTAATTTCTGCAAACTTCTGCTTTAATGGAAATGAAGAGTTTCCACTCAGGAAGAGCAGGAGTCGGGTCACCAGGTGATCAGCATGGAAGACAGGCGTCACAGGAGGTGTCAGCCCCACCACGACACTGCCACAGCCAGGAGGCAGCAGCTCACAGAAGGCTGCGGCAGGCTGAGAAGGGATGGACAGGAAGGTGTTCCGGGTGGAAGACATCACAGAATTTCCCCAGACCCAGGAGGAGTAGCTCGGTGAGTGCCCGGCCCTGGAGAGAGGGGCTGGAGCGGCCAGATGAAGCTGAAGCAGAGAACAGCCACACTTTCTCCACTCCACTGCACTGTGCTTGGTGAGGACACAGACCTGGGGCGAGCAGGCCCAGAAGCAGGGAGGCCACTGGACCAGACAGGATGAAGCTGACCAGGGGAGGAGAGCAGACAGGGAGAGAAGGCCTCACAAGACAGCAGGTGTGTAAAGATGAACGTGATGGCCCACACCTGTCACCCCACCACTCTGGGAGGCTGAGACAAGAGGATCACAAATCTGA
>RJWM01027252.1:0-13492 GCA_004363535.1 Dasyprocta punctata
TCGAGATAAAAGGTGTTTGTGTGCATCTATTTGTATCTAGATGAAATACACATATAGGCATAAATATAGGGGACTTTGTGTGCGTGTATTGCATGTGAGTTGCTTAGTCTAAAAAGATTCAGAGTCAGAAATATTTGAGTGTGGCCTCAAATAGACTGGAAGCTTCTAAAAGGCTCCTTCAACATTTGTCCTCCATGTTTGAAAGATTAGGAGAGGGAAACTTCTTTAGAAGGAAATGAATCAAGTAGAACTTTCTTGATCTTGAAATTAAAGAAACTCTCAGGAAATAGGAAACTCTCCCCTTCTTCCAAGTTTCTTTAAGGTGAAACTTCTTCCTTCGTCTTGGAGAGAGAAATTGAAGAATCCCTGTAGATTCAGTTCTACATCTGGTATGGAGTACAAAGAACTCCTCTGCCACCTTGCTGCTCCACAGGCAGATAAACTGTTAGGGTAGATCTATCAAGCAGCTACCAAGGGCTGAGCATCCTACCTTATTGATCGAAGAGGACATTAGATCTTACCAAGGTCCATTCTTCAGAGAGACACAGCATCCCTCTGTGGGTGCTGAGATGTGATGATCAGGGCTGAAAATTGTACCCCAGAGGATTTGCAAAAGGAACAACCTCTCCTTGGGGTGGCGACACATTCTGGAAAGTCCCAGTGCTAACACGAAAGGACTAGGGTAGCAGGAAGCTTGATGATTATATAGACTTTGCTCTAAATTTAATGATATGGAAACTATAGCAATCCTTGCTGATGGAAGGAAGACTGTCTTCCCTTGTCCTGTATGGACAGAGACCAGAATGGATACCTTCTTCGGTGGCTGGTGGTAAAAGATGCTCCTTATTTTACTACTGTAGACACTAGGATGCACATGTCCCAGTTTTCCTGCAACAATCCCAATTAACACCTATTGTCCTGGTGTGCAAGTCCTCTTACTTGCGTTAAGAGTCCAGTTTGGGGAGGTAAGTTATATTGTCACCCTAGTAAAAAACTAAGACTGTCAAGAGACTGCTGTATCTCTACAGCACATTTGTGCTATATGAATTGAGACTGAGCCTGGATAACCTGAAGCTAAGAAGATTCATCCTATTATTAATGATAATTAAGAACTTTCTGTGCTTTCAATAAAATGAATTATTTGTGGAGTTCTACAAGGTGCCTGTTCCTTAAGAGGCATTGCTTAGTGTGTGGTGGGTTCTTCCATTCAATCCTTCAGGTGTGCTGAGGAGGAAGTATACAGGCAGGGATGCAAGCAGGGGTTGGGAACTCCCTCTCAAAGCCATCCAGGGAAGGCTCCTTTTATAGCACACACAGGGAACCATGGGGAAGACATGGGGCCTCAGATGCAAGCCTTCACATTAGTAGATACAACTTTTGTTACAGAGACAAGATGACCACATCTCATCTGTCACTGAACTCTACAAGACAATATATAGTTAGATGCTAAATTAGGAGTGCCTGGGATAGGACAGGGACATCAATCAATAAATGTTAAATAATTGAGTGAATAACATTGACTACTGTAAGTGTGTGATAGATTCAGAAAGGGGGAAATAAACAGGAGTTAAGAGTAGAAATAATTGTTTTATTAGATGAGACAAGGAACCATGACAAAGGGGTGATTAGGTCCAACAGATGGGAGGATTTATGGGAGTGAATGAATGTGGGTAGAAGAGTCTTATTTCAGAAGAATAACATGATCTCAGGAGCTCGGACGGTGCCAATGGGTGACAAGTTACATGAATGAGACACAAGACTTTTACTATTTTCCTCAAAAATAAGTGCAAGGGATTATTTCTCCTGTAACCACCACAAATTTTGCTAAGAACAACAAATTAACTTGCCTCTCTCATCCAAGGGAAGGGAATGATGTAGTCAGTTCAGAATCAGCATAGCTGTTACTAAGCAAGTGAGTTATTGGCCTTTTTTACCTTAAGAGTATTTACATGTGTGTGGTCTCATGAGTTGATTCCCTGTGAACAATCCATTTTTAGACATAGCTCTGAATACATTCAAAACATCTGAATTCTCTGCTCTGAGGCAAGGACAGAAAGTTTATAGCAACATTTCCAGGTGAACATGAAGAACCAATGCCAGGCACAGATATGCTAAATGCTAGGGACCAGATGCAACAGCCTGCAGGGGCCAGGTAGGCATGGATGAGCAAAGCCAAGGACAGGTAAAACTGGCTGTGTCTTCCATACAATGCACGACTCTGTTATAGCATTCAAAGTAAATTTAAAACTCACTTGCTTTTAAAACCAAAAAATCATTTGTGAGCTAAATTGGGCCTCTGGTAACCAGTTTGCAATTCATAGAACAATGGAATATGTACAGTATATTCCATGCATATTTACAAACAGCCTAAAATGCTTGAGAGTTTAATACTATAAGTAAAGCTTTTAGAAAAGGCCTCCAAGATAAGGGATAATTATTTGTGTGTTCCTTGATGTGGCCCAAGTGTCTACTTAGCTGCTGATGCCCAGTAGCCACCCAAAAAATATTAGCTGAATAAATGACTAACTGCAGTGAAAGAAATGTTTCTTATTTATTAGAAAAGAAAACTTCCTGCCCATGAGGCTAGCTGTCTGGGTAGGTAGGTAGAAGACTGTTTCATTTCTCTTATGCTTAAAATTCAGCTGGGATTTTATTATCTGAGAACCTTTGAAACTTTGATTATTAAACCAATCCTAGTTCTCTATTTCACCTGGGAGAAATTTTGAGGATGATAATATCTGACCTGCCAGTACTGGCCCCAGTTATATGCACAATCAGGAGGATAAATGACCCTGACAGTGTGCCATCTTGCTGAATGATGATGTTAGGTAGCCTAGGAATAGTAAATACATTTTCAACTCATGATATTTTCAACTTAAATAGGTTTGAGAAAAAAGTTATCATAAAGTGAGGAACATGTCTATATAACTACAACTCCAGCCATGCTAGGCTTGGGAGGAGTATCAAGAAGCCAATTCACCTTTTCTATGAGCCAGTGCAAACCATGCCAGGCCTGGGAGGAGAAAGAAGAAGAACAAGAAGCCAACTCACCCTTCCAATGAGCCAGCAAAACCATACAGGACCCAGGAGGAATAAGAGAAGCCAGTTTGCCCTTCCTGTGAGTCAGTGGAAGCCATGCTGGGCCTGGGAGGAGAAAGAAGAAGAACAAGAAGCCAACTCACCCTTCCCATGAGCCAGCAAAACCATACAGGACCCAGGAGGAATAAGAGAAGCCAGTTTGCCCTTCCTGTGAGTCAGTGGAAGCCATGCTGGGCCTGGGAGGAGAAACAAGAGGCCAATTTGCCCTTCCTGTGAGCCAACTGGCACATGGACTGGGAGACAAGAACTCCACCCCCACTCCCCATTAGTAACCGGCTGATCTGAAGGACAGGCTGAGTTGATAGTAACAGAGGTACCAAAACAACCTAAGGCTTGTATTGTTTGATTGACTTTGTAGACCTAAGGCCAGTAGTCTGAGCATCTATTAAGAGGATAACAATATGCAGTATAGCAAATATGGGGGATTTTTTTCTGTCTTGTTTTTGAAATCCAATACTGTTATCACTACTTTGTTTTGTTTTATTCAGTGTTGTTTTGATTTTATTGTCTGATGGTATAGGCAGCAGTTTTGAAGATAACAAGAAGTATTATGGTAGACATTGTTGATTTCCTATTATCTTGTCTTAAAATTCCATATCACTTTCACTGTTTTATTTTGCTTGGCTTTATTCTGTTTCATTTTGTTCAGTTTTATTCTCTTTAAAATATGTGTTCATTCTTTTGTTTATATTGGTTTTATTCTGTTTTGTTTTAGTTTATCATGTCTGATGGTATGAACAGCTATTTTGAAGAAAATAAGAGGTATTATGGTAGCCATTGTTGATTTCCTATTTTGAAGTCCTGTATAGCTTTTATTCTGTTCTGATTAGCTTTATTCTGTTTTGTTTGGTTTCAGTCTCTTTAAAAAAAAAACCAAAAATAAAGCTACAACTCCATCTTTCTTGCTCTTGCTGTTAACAGAGGCCTTTTGCCATGTATATTACCAGCATCAAAAAAGGAATCTGCAATGCTGCTAAAGATGACTATAAGCTCCCTTATCAAAACTGAACTTCATTCTTTTGTTTTAACAATGTACTTTCTATCATTTTCAGTGTTATTCTTTGACTAGATACTTGTGAGATTTTTAATCCATCACAACTCTTCTTTGTGTACAAACCAAAGAAAGAAAACCAAAATGAAGAAAACGAGGCACACTGTATTAAAGCCTGTTCATTGACTGCCTATTTTAAAAGCAAACACTTCTGCCAGGTGGTGCACACCTGTAATCCTACCACTTGGAAGGCTGAGGCTGGAGGATTGCTGTTCAAGGCCAGCCTGGATTATATAGTGAGTTCAAGGCCAGCCTGAAATACATGAGACTCTGTCTCAAAAACAACAACCAAAAAATCCATAAACAAACAAACAAATAACCAACCGGTAAAAGCAAACATTCTCCAAAGTTAAAAAACAAAACAAAACAAAACAAAAAAACCCCCAAAAAACTCTAGGTTTAGTCTAGATAACCTCAAGTTCAAAGCAATAACAGGAAAAAAAAAAGCAATAACAGGCTTCAAATAACTATATGTTTAATTCAAGATAATATCAGGGAACTGCCTTGCACAGAACCTGAGACACAATAGTACACAGTGATAAATTTTATTATTTCAGCAAACTAAAACACAGTGTATGGCTTTTTTCTTTTCAGACTGAGAAAATATACTTCATTAGACAACACTTCTCAAACCTAGCTGGGCATGAAAATAAGTTAAGTGTATAGTATTTAAAATATAGATTTCTAGGCTCCAATCTGTCTGAGGCTTTAAAACTTCTAAATTTTCTTTAAAAAAGCCTCCAGAGCTGGGCATGGTGGCGCACGCCTTTAATACCAGCACTCAGGAGGCTGAGGTAAGCGGAGCGTTATGAGTTTGAGGCTGCCTTGGGCTACAACGTGAGCAAGGCCGCACTGAACTACATAGTGCAACACTGCCTCAAAAAAATTAGGAGTGGGAGTTTGGCTCAGCGGCCTAAGCACTTGTCCGGCAGGCATGAGGTTGTGAGTTTGATCCTCAATACCACAAAATAAATAAATAAATAAAAGCCTCCAGGTAATTTGAGGCAGATGGTATATGAACCTCCTCACATAGGAAACACTGCCTGAATTTTCATTAAGGACTTGATTATTTTAATAATTCATCTTACCAAAAAGAAAAACACTCAATTATAATAAATATACAGTATATGTGCATCTATAAAATGTGTCTATACACATTTATATACATATATTTTTACGTACATATATTTTATGTATATATATATGTATATTCACAGTCATACTTTTTAATTTCCAATGACTGTTTCTCAGGGAGTAAGAGTTTTGCATTAATGAGCATTTTTACAGTTACTATCCTGAATTAAAATGAGTGATGACAACGACTCAAAAAATTTAGTAAGGGATTATCTAAAAAGTGGAAAAATTTAATCTCAATACATATGTTCATTGATTTCTGTAGTACAAAAAATATTACCTTTGTGTTGGAGGAAAAAACCAGAAACTTAGAAAATATTATCAAAAACGGGAAAACTTTTAGAAATTTCCCTGGCATTAAGATGGAAGATGTGAGCCTCACACTCTTTTCTGCTCTGCCTTCCCTGCTGTAAACACTACTCACAGTGTGACTGTGTACGAATCCTTAGAGCGTCTTATTAACGGGGTGGAGGGGAGGCTGGGTACCAAGGAAAATGAAGGAGATCCCTTTCTGTGACCGGGGAGACCACTAACCAACAGGAAACTCACTGAATGTTGACTAGGGGTGGTCTACTTGCTGCATCCTGGGGAGAAACATTTGTAATGGTGCTGCTGTCTAATCTGTATCTGTAGTCTTGAATGTGCACAATTTAGAGGAAAAATACTTCTCTTTGATTCACCAACTACAGAAAAATTCAAAAAGAGAAGCCTATCTTTCAAATTTTCAGAGACTTTTAGGAATGCTATAGAATTCAATTCCATGCCATGTTTGGGTGGTAAAAACAAGGGCATTTCTCTCTGTCTCACTGTTTCCTCTGTCTCTCTGTCTCTCGGTATTTCTGCCTCCCTCTGTTTCTCATAGAATGAGGTGAACCAGCTTGCCAAGGCAATCAGAATCCACGAGTCTTATCACTGACTGGCTACATTAGGATGATCATATGTATTAAAAGTAACATAGTTGTTAGTTCCCAATTCACATGGGAAGACCACTGAAGACAATTTTGCAGACATAACTCATGATATACTCACAAATGGACAAAGAAAATAACATTGCTAGGAAAAACCCTGAAGAAAGTAGACAGAAATTTGAGTCACCCCAGTCAGTCGACCAGTATCACACCAGTAGGGGCATGGAGAGTAGGTACCCATTACATAAGTGCCACACCAAAATTATTTACTCAGTGAACACACAAATTATTTGAGCTGTGAAAATGCACACTGAGTTTATAGGCATAACCCATCGCCCACTGAAAGGCGTCTATATTTTACTGGGTTAGTGATGCTCTCGGCCATTTACTTCATTGTCATTATGGAGTAAAATCAGAGCCCATGAGCACAGCTCTGGCTAAGATGTTCTGTACACCAGTTTGTATGCATTCATTCCATCACTCATGCATGGTCACCACATGCTTTTGCTTGGGGTTCAAGCCAACTTGTGGCAAAAAAGAGAAGTTATTTAATTTGTAACAGAGCTTTCAAATGCCACTGCCTCTTAGCTAAACTAAGAGTATCATGAACCACAAAACCCAAGGAATTCTATGGCAAAGTTGCTCACCGCCTGAAATGCCCCTAGGCAAAGCAGATAAAGCAGTCCCCTAAGGACCTGAAGAGCAAGACAATGACTCAAAGTGCTAGAGCTAAAGAATCCTTCATTTGTATGATATGCCCTATTTACATATTAATAGAATTTCTAAATTCTTAACACCTACGACTTTGACCTCCTTAGCTACTCTATAAAGTATGATCACTGTATCTTTCCCTTTTACAGATGGGTGCATCGAGGCCCTCCGACATGGAGTGGCTCACCCACCTTTGCACAGGAAGGCAGCCAAGGCAGGGCTCGACATGGGTTCAGGTTCATTTCAATATGCCACGTTGCCTCTATATGCCCTGCAGGAATACAAAGGGCTGAAATGCTCCCCACTGCTTCACTGAGACACTCTAAAAGCTATGGGCAGTAGGTGAACATCCCTAGCAACTGATCCAGCTTCTGTGTGCATGGGCAAGTCATTTTCTGTTAGACATCATCATCATTAGCTTTCAACAATTACAACGAACATCCCTATAGCCCAGAGCATTCAGTGCAGAAACTGTTCAGGTGGTGCTGATCCAAATTTCACACATTGTGGAGTCTTGGTTTTCCCATTGAAGGTTCAGTAGAGCATGCCGATAATCGGCTGTGGAGCAGCACTGCATCCCTGACCCTTTCGAGCTTTGCTGACCACCACAGGTTGTTCAGTTCAGACTGGCATTTGGCAGCTGCAGCTTTTAGGCAATTACCCATGGCCACTTAGTGACAGTATTAGGAAAGTTAAGTTGGGACTGTTCCCAACTCCTAATTTACCTCTCAATAAAAATTGAAAGCTAAAAAATACCATTTTGGCTGCAGCCTCTAAGTACTTTTCAAAGACACAGCTGGTGAGGTGGGTGTGAAGGAAGCCATCTGACCAAGACTTCAGATTAGCTGGATTGCTGGGGGAAGCCTTGGGGGCTTCCCAGGAGCTGCTTTCCACTGCCAGTCTTTGGAGGAGTCAGGCAATTTATCCTTAAAATATTTAGTCTGATTTCCGCTACATTTGCCTAATATTTTGCTTTATGTGTCTCTTTCTGTCTAGCAGCTGTTCTGGTCTTTATCATTGTCCCTGCCCACTGTCACCTGTTCAACTTAATCTCTGTACTTTGTTCTTCCCTCTGTGGTTTTCTCCCTTCCTTTGAGCCATTTTTTCCCTCCCTTTCTGACTAGCGAGGGGTCTAGGGCGCTGTGCTCCCCACAGCACGCTAAGCAAGGTTCCTCCCTGTGGAAGGTGAGTTTCTATTTCCTTCCATCCTAGGCAGCAGGATCCTAATAGGTAGGTGTGGGGGAGACCAAAGTGACTATTTAAAATGAGAAATGAAGTCAAAACCAATTTCAAATTTTAAAAAGCTACCAATGTCACAAACATCACAAAGTCCACTGACATGGCTTCACAGAGTCAGAAATTTTATTTCACTGTTAAAGGTCAGTGAGGCAGAGCTGGCCATGGCCAATAGAGCTGGGGCCTTGAGTTTTATTCTAATCCATCGGAACAAATTTGAGGGCCAGGATCCGACAGAGTAGAAGGCCCATTTGAGCTGCTGTGCTGAGACTATCCTGTAGAGGGCGTGTGGAGTCCGTGAGCCCTGATCCCCGCCAGGTGACTTGATTCAGAGTTGCTGCTATAATTCACTCTTGATGCCTAAGTACAAACACTAGAGAATTCATTGCTGCTCAATGTTCGATGCTTGACCAAATTTTGAGCCAAGCCCACTGCTGAGTTTGCAGGATTAATGGTTAAATAAATCCCTAGCACACTTTGTACACCCTGCCCCATTAGAAATCTGTGAACTTGCACTTGCAGGGGTCAGGGTGACCGATCAAAGGCCCAGGCTTCCTTGACCCATTCATACAAACTGTGAGGAGGATGGCAAAGATTTTAGTGTTCGGAGGTAGAATCGATGCTCTGCCACTTACAAGAACAGTAATTCTAGCCAAGTTTCTTCCAAAAGTCCCGGTTTCCAAGGGTGGAAACGAATGGGCCAACACATCGGACTACTGGACGAAGAAATAAGAGAACCTGTGTAAGTGGCGCTGTAACAGAGGTGCAGGCGTTTGGTAAGGATCTGATTCACAGTGGTGCTGGATCCTCGGTGAAAACAGCCAGCATCTGCCTTTTGTAGACATTATTACTTGTAAATATCTGCAAAACATCCTTTCACCCGAGATTCCTGGTAAATCAGCAAGGATTGATTTAATCTGATTTTTTTTTACGTAGTGTTTTTCCAATTAGGAACTGCACCAATCCTAACACCAGACATACTTATTAAAAGTACAAATTTCTAGAATCCGAAACTCTAGGGTGGGATCCAGGGTCTACATTTGAAGCCTCCCACCCTGGCTCTTGGTGGGTCCGTCCACGGGACCTGGAAGAGTTTGATCTTGGTCGTATTCCTGCTTTGCAGGACGGCCCCCTGCCTTCGTAGCCGGAGGAGGTTCAGGAAGCGGTGAGAACAAGTTTCCATTTTAGCACCAACGTTTCGGCCTGTTTGGGAACCATGATTACCACAGCTTAGTTTCGTGCTTCTTTCTGGGCCCAGCTTTCCGGTATCCGGGACGCTCTCACTTTTCCGGCCACAGTGACAGCTGCCGAGGCGAGTGCTGCGGGGAGGCGGCCGCGGAGGGGCTGCGGACCGTGGGTAGCGGGGGTCCGCGGAATCCCGGGCGGGAACTGCGGGGTGGAGGCACGCGGGCCAGGCCGGGCGCGCTCCAGCAGACGGGATGTTGGTCTTTCAGGAAATCAAAGGAGCAGCGCCCTCCAGCGCCGGCAGGGAGATTTCAGTTTCCTTCGGAATCCGGAGTCCGACAGAAAAGGAGGAAGACCCTGCAGGCAGCTCGAACTCCCCGAAAGACAGGCCCCGGAGAGCCGGGACTGCAGCTACCCCTCCCGCCCTGTTCTTGTGGGTCTCTGCACCCCGCTCCGGTCCAGCCTATCCCCACGCCCCACAGGGAACTCTGTAGAAGAAACTAAAACACCTGCAAGAGTGAGAAAGTTTCCAGGGAGCAGCTGCGAGCTGGCAGATAAGGAAGGAGGAGATGAGGGAGAAGAGACGGAGGGAACCTTCTTGAGGAGGTTCGGCCCCCCCAGGATGAAAAGGGGACCCGAAGCCTCTCCAGCCACATTTCCCTCGCCCTGTCCGCAGGCACACCTTGCCACAGCGCCCCTGGGGTACAGTGCCTGGAGGAGGGGGCTTCTTCTCCAGGACTTCATCCCTCAGTGACCTCCGGGTATTTGGGGAATTCTGAGAAATACCATTATCCTCATTTCGTAGGGTCTTACTTTCTGCTCCTGCAGTTGTCAGCTCAGTGAGATAAAGGAGTTCTGTGTTTTAGTCCTTGTTGCACCCCAGTTCCCGGCACATGCTAGCAAGTGCTCAAGCTCCGTCCGACCCAGGGAACCTGACTCCAGAGCCCTCAGAGCCTACCGGGGCATTGCACTGTCTCTTGTGAATGACTGAGTGAATGCAGGACTAAGGAATGAGTGGCTGCTTACTGATTTGGGTGAGTTCTCTGGAAAAAGATACAGGTTTGGGGGCTGGACCAGGGAAGACCCTCTGTGACTGCTAGAAAAGAATGTGTGCTTTTAGGACCCCCAGGCTGTTCACTGCTCCAGACCCTTGCACACAGTACCTGGCCTCCAGCAACTTTTTACCAGGCTGGAGCTGTAGCAATGGTTCTTAAATTTGCTTCCATATTAGTCACTTGACAGAGCTCTTTAAAAAGGGAACCCTGTAGGTAAGCTTGGTGCACACAGCCCTGAGTTCAAATCCCAGCCTGGTCCCTCACTAGCTGTGCTGTTAGGCTGGTGATCAAATGTCTTTGGGCTTCGGTTTCTTTATTTATTAGTTGGCCAGTGGTGTTACTGGTTGAACTGTGCCTTCCCACAATTCATATATCGAAGTCTTAACTTCTTGTTCCTCAAAATGTTCCCTTACTGGGTCACTGCAGTTGTAAGTAGCTAAGGTAGATGATACTAGAATAATGCAGGGCCCTATGCCAAAGACTAGCGTCCTTATGAGGGAGAATCTAGAGACAGATGTGCATACAGGGAAAATGTCACATGAAGGCTGAAGCTATGCTGTTGCAGGCCAGGGAACTACCAGATGTTAAAAGCCATGAGACGGATCTCTCTCTATTGCCCTTTGAGGGAGCATAGCACCGCCCACACCTAGATCTCCAATTTCCCAGCCTCCAGAAGGACAATAGCTTTCTGTTGTTTTAAGACACCCAGGTTGTGTTTCTCTAGTGTGGCAGCCCCAGCAAACAAATTTGGGGGCATTGGGTAGGATTGTGTAAGCCATTCTGTGTAAAAGAACATAGCACAATGCTTGCTTCTACAGATTTCTCAATGAATGGTAGGTTTTGTTATTATGTTTAAAAAAAAAAAAAGACCCTGTATGCAGCCTCCACAAGCGGGGATTAAACCTGAGAAGCAGGAAAAGGAACCAAGCAGGACATTCTGTCCCATAGACTGACATGGTGAGCGGTAGTGGAGGCGCATGCCAAGCCTGCTCAGCCCCAGCTGGAGCCCGAGAAACAGTGGACAGATGGCCATCATTTCTGGTCACCTCTGCTCTGGACAGGAACCAAATGAGGGATCCAGAGGCAATGGTGTGTTCAGCTCTGATGCTGCGCTCATCTCTGACACTCTCTGTGGAAGCCCCAGTGCCTTCCGTGAAGGCTCCAGCCCTTCCCAGTCATAAATGTCCCTGACACAGGGACCAGAGTGCATTACCAATGCCCTGATCTACTCAGACCCTCCAAAATTGCCTTCATGCGCACGTGTGTGTGTGTGAGGTTCATTAAATCAGCTGAAATGGAAATAAATGAAGCAGAATAGAAAGCCCCCTTTTCTCAGTCCTCAAAGCCCTGGTGTCTGACACGGCCACCTTGGAACAGAAACCCAGTCTGTGCCTCCATTTCTCCTCCAGAGAGGGAAGGTGCTGGGTGGCTGTGACGCTTCCCTCTGCACCTAGCAAGCAGAGACCAATTCTTTCTTCCTGCCGCCATCAACGCCATGCTGGCACTGAGCGGACTGAAGCCTGTTTTGCAGAGCTGGTTCCCAGCAGCTGACAAACCCGTTGACCAGGGAGTGGGGGAGTTCCTGCACAATCTCACGGGCTCTTTTTTTTCAGATTGCTCTACTTCTCCCCATTCCCTGAGAAGGTAGAGGTCATCTACAGGAAAGGCGTGCCCCTTCCAAGGCTGTTTCTTGCCAAATGGAATCATCTCAGAAGGCTGAGCTGGTGACCACTGCTGGCCTAAGTCCTTCTTGGCAACTTGGAGACTTTACTGGGTCCCAGTCATATCCTGGCATCACCTCCAGCGAGCTATTAGTGACTTCAGTAGTTACCCCAGCAAGAAGTCAGCACTCCAGCCAGCTGCAGAGTTTAGAGGGAAATTTCCTACACATCTAGTGCTGCAGGATCTTCCATTCTCCCGAGACCAGTGCTGGCAAACCTGTGGCACATGTGCCGCAGTGGCCACGCAGAGCCCCCTTTGTCAGCACGTGAGCCGAGTCACCCCCGCAGCTGAGCAGCCCGTACAAGTTTTTGCTTTTTTCTAAACTAAAACCTCAGTGTTCGGGTTTAATGGCAGTGTTGGGATTTTGTGATAAAGAAGTGGGTTCTGGGTTGAAGTTTGGGTGCTAGGTCTCTAAAAGGTTCACCGTCACTGCCCTAGGCATTAAGGATGTTAAAAGAAAAATCCTTAGAGCTGAAGGCATAGCTCAGTGTACAGCACATCATTAGCATGCGCCAGGCCACAGGTTTAATCTCCACCCCACAAAACAATAAAACAAGTGTAAACTTAGTGGCATTTTTCTGAGCAAAAGTACAACAATGATCCCCAAGTCGGGTAGGTCTCCAACCTGAGAACCCCAACCAACAACTGATGGGCCAGTGTGTATAGGAAAACAGAAGTGAGACATGGAAAACAACTTAATTAGCTTCAACTTAATTAACCAGTCAGTGGGTCATAGCTTAACTAGTTAGTTGTTTACAGCTTAGTTCCCTGGCTATGGCACTTCTGCAACCAGCCAAAACTCAGCTACTGTGATTAAACTGTTCGGTCCATTTGGCTCAGTGCAGGTGCCAAGTCCAAAGCCAACACCTCAGACAAAATACTATTTATGAAGGAGATAAAAGGTGCTGGGCTTAGGATAGCAAAAGACTCTACAATGTAATCTTATACAGCTATACAAGCTCTCTGAATCTCAGGGTTTCAGTCTTATTCTTTAAAATGGCTGTAGTAATACCTTCCTAGGCTGTGAAAATTCAAGAATTTTTTGTAAAGTGGTTTGTGAACAATGTACGTGTATGCATGGCATGGTAGAGCAATTGATTATGGTGTTGTGAACACAGCCTGCCTCTGCCACGGGCATCGGTGATCAGGATGTGATGGCTTTGCACACGTCTTCAAAGAACACAGATGATAAGTAACAGGAAAAGTAGACGAACAATGGTAAAATAAAATGAACTAGCAAATGCACTCAAAAATTAAGTTAGAGAGAAGTAATTGACCAAGGTTAAACCAGAGGTTCTTAAACATTCTCAGGTGGTGGTGCTCATACTGTATCAACAGGCCTAGGTCAAAAGT
The DNA here is from genome assembly GCA_004363535.1 of Dasyprocta punctata. Lineage (NCBI taxonomy): Eukaryota > Metazoa > Chordata > Mammalia > Rodentia > Dasyproctidae > Dasyprocta > Dasyprocta punctata. The sequence goes on from RJWM01027252.1 coordinate 13,455, forward strand.
AATAGCATCAGTTGTTGTTTACTATGTAGCCAGGTTCA
>RJWM01027252.1:13592-27021 GCA_004363535.1 Dasyprocta punctata
TTCCCTCACCTCTTCCCTCTCTCCCTGTTCCCTATCCCCCATTTTCTCTCCTCCCTTAAGGTCTCTATTTCAGGCTGCCCTCAAACTCCTGATTCTCCTGCCTCAGCCTCCTGAGTGCCAAAGTTACACCGACAATCCCAGCGCTCCTGGGAGGCTAAGGCAGGAGGATTGCTGCATGTTTGAGGTCGGTCTGGGATACACAGTGAATTTGAGACCAACCTGAACTACATAGGGAGACCCTGTCTCAAAGAAACAAAAATAAAATCAATCAATCAGGTGCCAGGCCAAGCGATGTGTTGATAAGACAAACATCCCAACTGCCTTATTTGCATGAGGGAGAAGCAGTCTGGGAATTCCAGATACAAGAGGCAGGCAGCGTCCTCAGGGCGCCGTGAGCCGTCTCACCAGCCCTCGCTCTGGAGTACGCATACACTCCTTCTCTACCTTCAATAAATGGACGTCCTCCCTACATTTTTTGCGTGTCCTGTCTGATTCTTTGTTCAGGACCGAGAACCTGGAAAGAATTTCTTTGGGACCCAAAAACCTATAAGAAAAGGTCAGAAGTCCCTGAGATTGGAGCTTTTCAGTTATAACGTGCACAGGGGTACCTGGATTCCGAGTCGGCCAGTGTGTGTGGGGGCCCACAGCGCCCGCTCTCTAACAAGCTCCTTGCGGTGGCGGTGGAGTGGTCGGGAGGCCTGGGAGGGTTTCCCAGCTTTGAGGTCTCCGAAGGCCCTGCACCCATCACAGCCAGGCTCCTTCTGTCATTCAAAGAGTAGGAAAACTTTTTAAAGCCTTAAACTTCCAGCTTACTGATGGGCATAGAGAGCTTGCAAAAGTCTCTTCCATTCACACAATAAGAAAAAAAGCTAAGCAAACGAAAATCAACCACTCTTCTTAGACCCGCCAGAGAACCGAGGTCACAGAAAGGCAGATACAGAGAAGTATGATTTACCCGACTGCGCCAGCAGGAGACCAGGAAGTGTAACTGCCGAATCCCCACCCTGCGCCTGCTCCTCCTAAGTGCTGCCAGGTTCTCACAATGAAGAGAAGAGAAGAGTCCCTGGCGCTCGTGGCTGGGGAAGGGGAAACCTGGGCTTTGTAAACACACCCAGAGCCGGGCGTGGTGGTGCAGGCCTTTAATCCCAGCACTCGGCAGGCTGAGGTAGGAGGAACGCTGCGAGTTTGAAGCCCGCTTGGGCTACAACGCTAGCACAAGGCCGGCCTGAACTACACAGTGTGACCCTGCCTCAAAAAACTAGGCCTGGGAGTTTGGCTCAGTGGCTTATGTGCCTGTCTGGTAGGCGCAAGGTTGTGAGTTCAATTCCCGGTGCTGCAAATAAATAAATAAACAAACACACCCAGGACACTCTGTTCTGAACAAGGCCCCCCCATGAGACTATTTACCAGAGCCTAACCAAGGAGGGAGGATTGGAAATGCCCAACTCCAACACTGTCTTATGTGTGTGTGGGGGGGAGGGGGAAACAAAAGAATCCTCAACTGGGAGGCATCTGTGGTAGTCACAGCCAGGGACACAGGTTCACTAGAAAAACTGTGACCTAATGACAGGGTCACAGAATACTGTCCCTCCTCCCCTAACCTTATCATATCAATAGGGTCCCTGGGGAGTAATAGGGACTGCAACTGAGAGAACTGTGCACCTCAGAAAAGTAGTTCAACACTAGGGAACCAAAGGCAACAGATTCGCAAAAACAAGGCCACCTGCGGAAAGTGTGACCGCCAATAGTACAGCCTGCAACCTACAGCTGCCGTGAGCAGCCAACTCGGCCAACCCAACAGGAAGACCTCACCCTAAGGACGACACTTCTTAGTCCTTTCTTCCCAGTGCCTTGTGTCTAGAATGAAACAAAACCATTACGACATACTACAGGGCAGAAAATATGGTTTTTAGAGACTCAGAACCTGAATCCGATGTGGCAAAGAAATTCAAATGATCAGACTGGGAATTTAAAACAGCTATGATTAATATGCTAAGGACTCTACTGGAAAAACTATACAACATGCAAGAACAGAGGGAGTATAAGTAGAGATGGAAGCTAGAGGAGGGCGTCAAAAGGAAATTTTAGAAATTAAAGAAAATAACACAAAGGGAAAATACAGAGCCCACCAAAAAAAAAATGCATATGCATTTCAGGAAAAGAAAAACTTGTGTAAACATTTTAATACTAAATTTATTGGGACATCATGAGATTCGTGCAAGTTACCTTTGACCTCTACAACCACAAGAGGTGCTCAAAGTGGTGGCCATCAACTTCCAACTTTTATCAGTATGGCAAACTGCTGTTTGGGTCACCTTGGTTACTTGCTGCATGTGAATTTTCAATTTCTCCTCTAACGTCTGGCTGTGTAGTGGGTTCTCTGTGATATCGTCTAGGATCTCCCATCTGAGGATAATACCATCTGTTGAAAAAAGTCATATTATTTTTTTTCCTGAAGTGTGTATACTTTTTTGAGCAGAATCTGTAGTTTTGATGAGCTCCTCAGGGGACTGGACAAGTCTTAGGAGTAAAATCAGTGAGCTCAAAGAACTATCAATAGATATCTAAAACTGAAATGCAAAGAAAAAGAATGAAAAATATGGAAAAGAGTAATCCATCCAAGAACTGTGGGACAATAACCGTATATATGTGTAATATATATTATATATGTACACAATATGTACTAGGAAAGAGAGAGCAGGAGAGAGAGAGAGAAAGAATAGTTGAAGCAATAATGACTGAAACTTTCCCCAAACTATTGATAGACTCCAAACCGTGACTCCAGGCAGAGAACACTCCAGGCAGAGAACAATACAGAACCAACAAAACCCTCGCTTCTACCCGTGTGACATGTACACTGCTCAAGTGCAGACAAAGCAAATGTCTTGAAAGGAGGTAGGAAGAGTTACCTGATCCGCAGAGAAGCAAGCCTGGTTTGGATGAGCCCCCCAGAGTCTGTGAGTCAGAAAATTGATTCTCCTCAGTGTGGTGTTGTTAGGACTGGGAAGCACCCTTAAGAGTGGAGTTTAGAAGGACGTGATCAGGGCCCTGGCTGTGGAGAAGATAAATGTAATTTTCACGGGATTGTGTTTGTTCTTTCCAGAGCAAGTTGTTGTAAAAGAGCAAGCCTGACCCCTCCCCACTTCCTGGATCACTGCTGATCTCCTGCTCTCACTTGGGCTACCAGTTGATGACATACCCTGTGAAGTCTTTGCCAGAATCAAGCTCACGCTGGCATCATGCCCTTGAACCTCCAAAATTGTGACTAAATAAACTTATATAGGTTGGCCGGCCTCAGGATTTTGGTGTAACAACAGAAAAATCGAATAATTGCGGGCCTATGTGAATACATTGGGCTCACCTAGACAATGCAGGATAGCCTTATCTCAACTGTTGTCTTAACTCCATCTGCAAAGTTTCTTTTGCCTCATAACCTAGCACATTCATGGTTCCTGGGAATTAGGCTGGGGATGTCCTGAAAGGATTTGGTCCACTATCCCCTACTTTCAACAATGTCCAATCGGGAGCTTCAGAAACACCATCAAATAGTTTTATCTATAGCCTGAAGAAGTGACTAATGTCATGTCAAAAACTTGGCTACATAGTTTGCAGGGTAAAGTGGAAAACGCCACTTCAGGGACTCTTATTCAAAAAGATCAGGTGGTAACTGGGTCACTCCTGCTTCTACCACTTGGTTCCCAGGCCACTTCTTCTACCTAACGCAGAGGCAGTTTAATGTGCAAGCCATGGCTTAGCATTGTCTCTGGGTCCTGGAGGAAGACAACCCAACGTCACATGGTGTTAACCCTCTGAGCCGGACCTCCAGCTGGGTTCTAGCGGCCAGTTTGCTGCTGGGTCAGGTGCTCTGTCAGGTGGGCAACTTTAGAGTGGTTTGGTTTGTGCTGTGCTGTGGGGATCCCATGGTGATATACCTACTTTCTTTGCTGCAAAGTGCTCGGATAATTGTGCTGGCTGAGGCTACATGTGTAGAAAAGGCAAATCCATGTCTGGAATATGTGTATACTGTCAAAATGAATCTGTTCCCCAACAGTGTGACTGGGCTATTGTACTGTATTGCTAAGTGGCTGGTCGGTCTCCTCAGGCGTGGCATTAGGAACTCAGTGCTAGACTTTCCTATTGGCAGGTCAAGTATTATATGGTGGTGGTGCCCATCAGCCTTGGTGGGTGGGACAGCAGGCCTCTGGGCCCATGCAGAGCCCCTGTGATGCTACAACAGTGCCTCTAGAAGCTCCTGAATGACAGGTGTCAATGACAGGCTGGCTGAGTAATCTTCTCTACTGGGTTGCTTGTTGCGCCTTCTTTAGTGGCTCCTCCTTAGTGTGTATACAATGTTCAAGCTTTGGGCCAAGTCCCAGCTGTCCACCCATGTCATTCTGTCCTTGTCCCCTTGTGCTACCCTTTTCCTTCCAGGCCCCTGACCAACCAGCCAATTAACCACTGGACATCAGCCATGAATATAGTGATATTCTCATATGGGGCCCCGTCCTTTCTGTACACAAAGCATGGAACCAGTGCTCCACTTGAAGCGCTTTCCATTGGAAAGATTTTCTGTCATCACTGTCCTTCAAAGCCACCCATGAGTAGGGCTATGTACAACACAGTTGTCCATTTTCAGCTTGGACTCACACAGCAGTCCTGCCCATTTATAAAAGCAGCTTGGACTTTGTTCTCTTCGGAGGTAATGGAGATGCTGGCGTGACATGGTGGGCGATGTGAGTTGCGCTACCTGCACGCATGTAACCCCAGCACTTGGGAGGCTAAGACAGGAAGATTGCTGTGAGTTCATGGCCAGCTTGGATTACATAGCAAGATCTTGTCTTAAAAAAAACCCATATAAACTGTTTTAATATTCCTATGCCCTCAGTGAATTGTTATCCATCTGGATGTCCCTGGGTCTCTCAGTAGAAAGACTCAGAATCATGACAACGTGTGCTTGACTTGCTGTTGGGGTTTTTGTCCTGGGAACTCAGTCTCCCTTTCAGTCAGTGGCATCTGGGTTTGAAAATTTGCTTGGGTCCAGCAGTTGGATAAGGGATTATGATCATTGCTTGAGAAAACTGCACTTAGTCATACTCGGTTACATTTCTTCATACCTATTGGTCACTAGCTTTGTTGGCTGTCATTCACCCTACCTCTATAGTAACAGTACTCTAACAACCATATCCATAGCACTTCGTTTCTGCTTGCTCTGTGATAACAGAACCCAACCCCCCCCTTTTTTTTAACAATTGAACACAATCATCTTCTGCATTGTCAGGGGACCTATGTGCCCCACGCTTGTATGTGAACTCGGTTTTGTAATGATGCTAGCATGAGCCCCAGACTGTGGAGGAAAGCCACAACACCAGCTCATTCTTCATTACTCGGGCTAATATGCCTTCCTTGGCAGCCTCCTTGTGGGTTTTCTGGGCTGTCATGGTATGGACAGTTTTATTAGCCTCAGGGAAATGGCAATGCTTCTGCGAGCCAAAGAACACCGCCCACAAACCATCCAAACCCTGTGCTAGTGTGCTAGGGCTGCCATAACAAAGGCCAAAACCAGGTGGTGTGAACAATGGAAAATTGGCTCACAGTGCTGGAGGATAAAAGCTTGGGCTCGAGGTGTAGACGAATGGCTCCACCTGAGGGCTGTAAGTGAAGGATCTCATCTAGGCCCCTCTCCTTAACTTGTAGGTAGTCATCTTCTCCCTGTATCTTTATACTTCCTTCTCTTTATCCATTTCTCTCTGTTCAAATTTTCCATTCTTATAGGCACACTAGCCATATTGCATTAGAGGCCCAAGTCCACTCCGGTAGGACCCCGCACTTTGTAGCTACAAAGATCCAATTTCCAAATAAGGTTGTGTTCTGAAGTATTGGGGTCAGAACTTCAACTCATGAATTTTGGAAGACACTGTCTCGTACTTAACAATATGTGTGGTGGCAATTATTATAAACACATTTTATAAATTATGTCATTGAAAAGTTCCTAAATTCTCTCTTTGGAAATCAGATGCTATTACCCAGGGTGTTGGCCAGAATGCCACCACCTTCTGCACTATGGGATGCACACGTCAGGATGCACCTGCTCTGGTGACAACTGTCATATGGAACATTCACCTGGGTGAGTCCCAAGTGACACTGGTCACAATATGGCCATTAAGGGGTCATCTCAAGCTGGTTACAAAGAAAGACTGGCCACGTGCCAAATGTGGGGTAACTTTGCCGTGAAGATATGAAAGGAAGAACAGTTGAGAAGACAGCAAGAAATTGTGGTATTTTAGTTTTTAAAACTTGCTTTTCTAAACCCGTTGAACATGTTGAAAACCAACCCTGAACAGTCTGCATGGTGAAAAAGCCGCACTATTGGCTGTCCTTAAAAATCTCATTTTAGCTGCCTGCCAATAAAACAGTCTCTAAGTCCAGGGTCGGGCACTTGGGATCTGAGTAAGGCAGTAATACTAGTGAGAGGGTCTGCACTGGGATTCCTCAGTGAAGAGTTTTCATGGTAATGTTTTCTGCAGAGAAGTGCTGCAGCCTGTAGAGCACTGGTGACCACTAGGTGGCGCTCGGTGCCCACACCAGCCTATCAGTCTTGCATATTCAAACCTGAGTGCGTCAGGAGCTGAGGCGGGAGAGAAAAGAAAGAAATAAAATACCCTTGAGTTCCTTTCACAGGAATACCAATGCATCACAAAATACTGAGTTAAACACACAGAAACTGAGTTAAACACACAGAGAAATACAACCGGTTATGCACATAATAATAATGCTTTGATCAGCTGTGGATCACAAGTACAACTATGGCGTGTTTGTCATGACACTGATACTAACGAGACTACTGAGCTGCCAAAGAAAAAGTGTAGCACATAGAACATGGTACAGTACAAAGGACTTGATAATGATAATGAACAACTGTGGTTGTTTATGTTATTTACCATACTATACTTTTAATCATTATTTTAGAGTGTTTTGCTTCCACATATACAACTTCACCATTCAGTAGTATGCTGTGTTATGTCGGCAGCGGGCTCCCACCCCTGTGTTTGCCTTACCTCTTGATGGCCTCAAGAGGCCACACTGAGTGGTGACCTGCGCCATCAAGGTCGGTGGAAACAGAGGCTGCGATGTGCCCACGATGGGACTGCCTCACGACATGGCTCTCAGGATGTGTCCCTACTGTTAAGTGACCCATGATCGCGTTTTCTCTCTCTCCTCCACATGTAGAACCCAGGAGGGCAAAGGGTCTGAGGCCCACACAATGTCATAATGTGGCCTTGGTTGCCTTTGGAAAGTGGATCAAACAAGTCAGTGGAATTTAATGCCCTCAGCAAGTTCATTCCAGTCAGGCGCATTCTTGCCCCCTCATCCCCATCTCTCCATTCTGCTACCCTTATCCAAGCCACTGTATCTTCCCACTGGATATTTACAACAGTTTTCTCCTGGGTCTTTCCCCTCTAGCCTCTTCTCCTGCATTTTTTTTTTTTTTTTTTGAGGCCCAGGGGATTGAACTCACAACCTCACACCTGCCAGGGCAGGCGCTTAAGCCACCGAGCCAAATCCCGGCCCTGGTTTGTTGAGGCAGGGTCGCACTATGTAGTTCAGGCTAGGCTTGCACTCACATTGTAGCCCAAGCTGGCCTCGAACTCACAACGCTCCTCCTACCTCAGCCTCCCGAGTACTGGGATTAAAGGCGCCCGGCTTCTCCTGCATTCTTGCAGAATGATCTGCTAAAGACCAAATCTTATCATATCAGGTTTTTGCCTTAAAACCTTTGTGACTCTCCATTGCCTAAGGTACCAGTCTGTAAGGTGGGGTATGTGATCCCCAGGAGGCAGGCAAACAAAGCAATTCATTAGAGCCTAGGAAAGAAAAAAAAGAACTATTTACATTTAGCTATTATCTGATCCTTCTAACATTGCCATTTTCTGTATGCTTTATTTATACCATAATGTGTATTATTTTTCACATAGGCACACTTGTTGTAAGAGATGTGTGTTCTTACTCATCATCAGAAGTGTCTGGAGACCTTAAAAGTGACATCCAAACTTTTTAGAATTGCACATAGCTTTTCAGATACAAATCAAGTCCACCTCTAGGAACTTACCTAGCTAGCTCTAGCCACAGAGAAAGCCTCAGGCTCAAAGCATTTAAATCTTTGCACACTGGCAGACGTTCCACACGTGCAAGGTGCATTCCACACGTGCAGGGTGCGCCTCCCGAGGCATCAGCCCTCACCTGATCATCCTGACTCCTTCTACCCTCAATGCTTCGGGCCCTCCTCAGAGCCCTGCTCCCCTACAGGCCTCTCAAGCTGAGCCATACTTACTCCTTTACAGTGCCTCTTCTTTACCATGTCACGAGGGATAAAACATGCCCACATGCACACACGCACACATGCACGAAGGCAAGTTGCATTGGAACAGCAGCTGTTACATGAAGGCCGTTGGGAGAGGCCCTTCCTAAGTGTCTGGTCAGCTCATGTCTCCTTTAGGTGACCAAACTCATCTTGGTTTGCCTGACACTTTCTAGGTTTTAGCTCTGTGTCCCAGGAAATCCTTCATTCCCAGGCAAACTAAGACAGTTTTGTCACCAACACAATAATCTCACTATACAAATAAGAAAACTACAGCTCAAAAAAAGTTCTGAAAACTTAGTTAAGCTTACAAAGTTTAACAGCTGTGTGCCTCCGGGTGCTGGTGCTCTTCCCACCATGTCCTGTTGCCTCTTCATGGGCAGGGGCCACGTCTTACCCAGCCTGGTATCTTCCTGCTTTCTAGGATTCCTGGTGTACATTAACTATATGGCAAATAAATGAGGAATAAAAATCAAACAGTTACTAGAGGGCAACACAGTAAGCTAACCAAGCCATGCCGTCTCCCTCCCCGTGGTGTTACATGGTCACAGAATGCTGGAAACTTGGGCCCAAAGAAGATAAAGGACTTGCCCAAGGTCACCATGCTGGGCAGATGTGGAGCAGGGAGCAGAGCTCAGACTTCCTGACTCGTACTGCAGGAGGCAAAGGAAGGAACAGGAGATGACTGGGCTGTTTTCAACATCTAGGGAGGGCACCATAAGCAGCTCCGAATTACACTGTTTCAAAAACCCGAAGACTGGAAACTTCTTTTCTTAAAAGAAAAGAAAAATAACACTGTTATAAAAGAGCCCTCACATCTGGAGGACTTTGTGCTGCAGCAAGAAATTCAAAAGTCCCACCTTTGTCTCCCGGAAAGATGCCTTGTTTTCTGTTGAGCCCCGCCGCCCCTTACCTTGGCTGGGCCCCACAGGCTCAAGCTTTGGGTCCAAAACAATCTGGCATCTCTGAAATGGAACGACTGTTTACAGACAAAGTGGCCAGGCACTGCCGGCCAGAGAAGGGACAGTGCCCCACCCCCATGCCTGCTGGCTCTGAAAAAAACGCCTGTTTATCTCCATTTTTATGGCAACTCTTGGCGTTCAGGCCCTATTTGTGCTTTGTCCCTGATCCTAATTGACCTACTGGGTCATGAGGGGACGTTCAGCCTCAGGCAAATGGGTTTTCATGCGCAGTGGGAAACACGGGGTCCTCTGTGCCCTAGGCTGCGCCAGCATTTTGACCTTGGCCTCTCATGAGAAAGTGTGGCCGTGACCTCCACCCACACCCAGGAACAAAGGGGTCCAGGGCAAATGCTGCGGCCAAGGAGGAGATTGGAGGCTGCAAAGCTGATGGCCTGTTCTCTTTTCTTTCTGGACCATTGGGACTCTTTCCTGGAGAGGAGAGAGGAGGAGGGAAGGAATCATTGCTCTGTCCTCGTCTGAGCAATCTGCAGGTCCCCGCCCCGGCTGCTCCAGGAGGCTGCAGGCTGGACCACCAAGGCCACAGGAAGCATGTTCCAGGGGCTCCGATGCGGCTGGGGCAGCAGGATCACTCAGGCCTCCTGAGAGCTGGGGTTGTTCCTAGTCCTCATGGGATCTGTGCTGGGAAGCCGGGAGGCGGAAGCTGAGCACACACGGGACTCTTAGCAACCCTGATGGGTAGAAGCGGAGCCCGAGTGGGGCTTTCCTGGTATTCCACCTGCCCCTTCTGAACCATGGGTGCTATTCTTGAGTTTCAAGAAAGAATGGCGGTCCTGGGCCCTGTGGACTGACAGCTGCTGGCACAGACCTCAGGCGTGGCTTACCTGGGAGCCGCTCTGGGACGTGAACTCACGTTCACCTTAGCAATAAGTGCTTGGGGATGTGCTGGAAGTGCTGCCCTCCCCTGGGACCGGCAGACACGGGAAGGCTGCAGGGACCTCCTCACCACCCCCGACAGCTCCGTGGGACCCTCATCCCACGCAGGCTGGTCACAGGGTACCTTCCCTGTCAGGGGGACTTGTACCCCAACAGGAGGTGCTTGGCCTGTGATGGTGACAACACTGTCCAGTCTCCTTTTCCCTCTGTAGCACCTCGTGTCCTTTACCTCAGTTTATGACAGTTACAATGGCTTCTCCAATATCCACCCAGAACTACCACAGGCCAGGCTTGTGACTGACACTGACAAATCGATGGTGAAACCACAGTTTGTTCCCTGAGGAGACATCGAGACAAGCAGGGGATAGGGAAGAGGCCGACCAGGAGAGGTTTCCACTCAGGTGGAGGGGGAAGCCCAGGTGTTGGGAGGGCACCTGGAAGAGGGGAGTCCAGCGCGGTGTGTGGGGAGGACAGCTGTCCTGGGGTGCTGAGAGCTGGGGCACGAGGAAAGACACTTCCTGCAGGAGAGAGGAGATTCGGGCAGAGAAGGCCACACCCGCTGGCTGGAGCTCACAAGTGTGGGAACACCATCGAGTGCATGGATGAATCCCCATGGGTAGTTCAAGAATTGTGGTGCCACCAAGACCTCCCCTGAGAGTTGGCTACTGGGCGAATAGGTCCCAAGGCCTGGAATTGAGTGCATGCTGGTTTCAGCTCAGCTGGAGGGGAGCATCTGTGTGCACCTGCATAGTGTGACATGGGGACTGGGGGTGACAATCAGAGGTGAGGCTGCAGCAGTGGGGGGTCTCCTGAGGGTCCATGGCAAGAATGGGGCTGTGACCTTTAATCTTGATATGCTGACTTCATTGGATTAAGAAACGCAAAGTAGATCAGTCAATTGCATCCCGGGGGAACATGTCCAGGTGGTCACGGAGGTGTGGCCTTGGTCCCGCATCCATTCAGCTCTAGCGCTGTGCCTCTGCTCTGCTTCCCAGATGCAAGAACCAAGAAGCTTTGCTCCACCACATTCTTCTGCCCTGATGTTTCTGCCTGGGAGTCAGTCAGCCATGAACTGAAACCCTGAGCCAAGATCAACCTCTCCTCCTTTGAGATGCGGGTATCATGGGAAAGTGACAAACATGGGGAGAACTGAAGGCTTACCCGACGCGTCCTATCCCCACCCTTCACGGATGCAACCCCTGAGCAAACAAACAACAGGTTACAGGGCCTGAGCTGCTCAAGGCTCAACGTTCCCTACTTGGGCTCCTTTCCTAACACCTTGGCTTCTGTATTTAAAAAAGAGATTGGACTATAGTATAAACACAGGGAACAGTAATACCCTGGGCCATGCCACAGGACAGCAGAGCTCCAAGGCCATTGCCTCATCACAGGGACAGAGGCCTCCAGTAGTGCCTGTTGTGGCATTTGTTTGACCAGGCCCTTCAAAAACCACATCTCACCACAATTTAAATTCTGGGCAGGATCGCATCACCACATGCCCACCAGATGTCGCTAACACCTCACATTTTGGTCATCACAGTGATAAAGGCCTCATTCACTCAACAAATATGAATTAAGCAACCTATGAGGATTGTCTACCGTGTTGAGCACTTTGGAGATAAAAATTCCTTGCTTACAGCATCATTTTTAGGATAAAAGGCATCATATAAAATAACGGATATCTCAAGAGTTGTTTTCTGTAGAGGTGAAAATGTGTCACGAGCTGTGGAGTGTAAAACTGGCATTAAAAATCTGGGACTGCCTTGAGGGTTGTTTTGAGGGCCTACTGCTGCCCGTCTTGCAGTCCGACTGTGTTTCGGGCTGGCTGGCAGAAACCTCCACAGTCTGTAATGACCAAAGTTGTAATTGTATTTCTGCATCTCTTCTGAGAAGGCAGCCACTGAAGGAATCTGTGAAGTCACGGTTGAAAATATGGGTTGCAGAGGAAGAATGTCCAAGCCTCGGCTGGTGGTCTCTGGGAGGCCTTACTGTACCAAAGGCTGGTGTATGCTGGGTAGAGCTTCCAGAGGACTTGGGTTTTGAAGCCACTGCACATGGCTGTACTGGGAATGGTTGTAGATTGTGCCTGGAGGTTTAAAGCCTCATTGTTTAGCTTGTCAACCAAAAGCATATATTTCTCCTTCATGGCATTCAGAGTAACTTTGACCCTGATGAAATCCGATAATGGGTGGGGTTGAAGGTTCACTGTGTCTTGCATACAAGTCAGACTGGGTACAAAGATATTATCCTGGCCACAGGAGTCATGTCAGTCTCCTGAGCTTTCCAATGGCTTTAAGGTTCTCACCCTACACGTGTCCTGAAATCTCCCTTTTAGGAGAACGTCTGTCATATTAGATCAGGACCCAGCCAGAAAATCTCAGTTTAATTTTATTACATATTTAAAGATAATGAAAAAAATAAAGTCATAGTCCTATACACTGAGTTTTAGGACTTCCAGTCTTAATTCTGGGGAGACATACTTCAATCTACAACGAAGACCTCCCCTAGTCTCCCTACTGAAAATTGCATCCATCCTTTCTGGCCCTGCCAGAATTCCTCCCACAATTTAGCCCTTTTCTCTTTAGAATTTTTTGACTATCTAATGTATGACCACATACTTTACTTGCTATGATCTGTCTCTTCCACAGAATTGAAGTTCTGGGAAGGGAGAGAGTTCTGTTTTGTTTGTGATTGGCTCACAGTCGATGATGACAGGAGTTGACGCAGCCCGTTGCAGAGCTCACATTATGAGAGGTAGATAGAGAGAGTTCATGGTTGATTTATGGAAGACAAACACTCGCCAAGTGTGAAGTCAGGCCCGGGATGAGCTGTCTCTCCTTTGGCCTCTCTTGCTTTTCTGCCTTACAGAGGAGTCTTCAGCTCTGCCTAGGACTGAGTCTAGGATCCGCAGTGCAGTGCTTACAGAGTGACTTCTAAATGAAAGCAGAGACTCCCACATGCTGAGCAGCTGTGAGTGGGCAGCCTGTGCTACTCAGGCCCTTGTCAGAAGTGGCCACGCTGCCTTAGGGTCAGTGGAAGCCCACAGCATGGCAGGTGGAGCTGCTGTCCAAGAGGTACTGGCCCATGGTCCCAGGACAGGGATGACTGAGAAAGGGAGAGGGTGTGGCCAAGGAAGAGGGTTTCACTGAGAGTTCTGCTGAGTCCTCAAGGCAGTGGTGGGATCATATCAGAAGATGTGAACATACCCAAAGCCTGC
>RJWM01027253.1:0-27047 GCA_004363535.1 Dasyprocta punctata
GAAATTTTAAAAATTTGTTTCCAAGACAAAATTGCTGGGCAACCGAGTCTGATTATCTTCGTTAACAGAACTCCTTCACCTGGAAACGTAAGGATCACCGGAGAATTTGCCTGTCTGCTTCTCCCGTGGGCCTGATTCGTGACCCAAGTCCCGCATCACAAGCCAGGGCGACCCTGTGACTAATCCGGGGACCCTGGCATTCACCTGTAGCCTGATTTACCTGACTTGGCCTTCTACCTCGATAAGCTCCTGGCTGGGGCTCCTATGACAACAGAAGGATAAAGGAGACAAACACAGACATTAACTACAAATCAGTTTTGTTGACCCAGAGCCTCCATAAGGAAATCAGACTTAAGAAAAACTTAACTTTGAATCCCCCCCCCCAGGTTTTTTGTTTATTTGTTTTTTGGTAGAACTGTGACTTGAACTCAGGGCCTCACCCACACTAACAAGATTCTCTACAGTTAAGCCACATCCCCACCCTTTTTAAAAATTACTGGTTTTTTTTTTTTTTTTTTTTTTTTGAGATAGAGCCTCATGAAGTTGCTCGAGCTGGCCTCCAACTTGTGGTTCTCCTGCCTCAGCCTCCCAAGGAGCTAGGATTATAGGTGTGCACCACCACCTCTCTTGGCTACATCTTTGTTCAGGCAAGGCACCTTCATGCAGAGTTCTGTAACAGCGCTCTGTCTTTGGAGATCAGTGCACTCCTGTCCTGGTGGACAGACAGGGCCCCTCTCACATAAGAGCTTGATGTTCTGCGTCAGGTATGGCCGGGGTGCTCCTCGCACCGGCCATTCCTCAGTGCCTGCAGATGAAAACATCCAACGTGAAGGTGCGTGTGCTACCACGTGGCAGTGCCAGGCCTAACTGGCCTGTTGGTACCCGAAGAGGGACCGTTCATCCGACTCACTTATCAGTCACCTGGGCACCGCACACCACGCCATGCACCAGGGGCACCAACCAGCTTGGCGTCCCCGGCAGAGACTTCCCGGGCACGGAAACTCTCCTGGTGGTCTGTGTCGCACAGGCCAGGGGCACGCGGCTCACACGGCCCTCTCGCTGCTCACAAGGCATAAAGAGGAACCACATGCTCCTCCCCACTCCGAGAAACTGTGGGCACGCCAGGCCCCTCCAAGTTTCTCAGCTTCCTGAACTCTGTGTTCATTCTCACGGCTCTGGGGGAGTTGAGTGCAAGCTTCCCAGTGACCCGAGTGAGACTGATTAAGAAGAAACTTGTCAATAAATCTTATGCAGTTCCCAGGCTCTTAGAGTTTACTTTTAAAGAAATCAAAAGTCAGAGAAGGTGGAAAAGGGGTCCTATCTGGGCGCCTTCCTACCCTGCACCGTTCAGACACAGCCAGCAATTACGATGGCACCACAAGTCTCTGGACAGACATTGCTCCAACACAGAACCAGGAGAGCTTTCGGTGCGAAGCTGCCAGAGTCCTGTGGTCGGGGAGCACCAGCTGCACAGGTTTCATCACTGTAGAAGGTCTGGGCGATGTGGAGGGGCTGGCGAGGGCGTGGATCTCTGGAGGTCAGGCCGCCTCCAAGTGATTCCTGGACCTCAGTAGGGTCCCTGTTAATGCAAATATCTATGGAAGAGATGGATGGCGTGCGACCCTTATACCTAGATGTCCCCAAGTGGCTCATGGGAGCAGAGGTTGGGTGTTTGGAAGAGGATTGGAACACAGTGCTCACAGCTGACTTGCTGTTAGGAGTTGGGCCCTGGTCAGGGAGACGGGTTGCTGGGGCTGTGGCCCAGAAGGGTTCATCTTCCTCCCCAGCTGCCATCTTCTCTCTTTGCTTCCTGGACTCCATGACATGAGCAGCTTCCTTGTGTCTTGTGGTTTCTGCTGAACATAGGCTGAAACTCTAACCATGAGCCAAAAAGCCTCTCTTCCTCTAAGTTGCGCATGTTGGGTATTTTGGCCCAGTGACAAGAAGGTGACTAAGATGCCAGGCGTGGTGGCGCATGCCTTTAATCCCAGCACTTGGGAGGATGAGGTAGGTGGAGCGTTGTGAGTTCAAGGCCCACTTGGGCTACAGTTTGAGCAAGACTGGCCTGAGCTACATAGTGTGACCCTGCCTCAAAAAACTAGGGCCGGGAGTTTGGCTCAGTGGCTTAAGTGCCTGCTTGGCAGGCACAAGGTTGAGTTCAATTCCCGGTTCCAAAAAAAAAAAAAAAAAGTGACTAAGGCACAGTGTTGTGGTTTAGATCTAAAGTAACGCCCAAAAGTCTCAGGTGTTCAGAGGGGAGATTTTGCAAAGTGATTGGATCATGGAGTGCCATACTCATCAGTGAATGCATTCACCAATGAGGTCATAGCCAAATGTCTATGAGGAGGTTGGGCCTGGTCTGAAGAAGTGGGTCTGGGTGTATACATGAAACAATGTTATTTTATCTGCAGTCCTTCCTTCTCTCTACTTCTCCGTGGCCACTGGTGATCAGCTTTTCTTCTCCAAGCCTTTCCCCCATACGGTTTTCACCTTGGATCCAGTTGACCATGGATGGAACCCACTGAAACCATGAGCCAAACAAGTGGCTCCTCTCTTGAATTGCAGGTGTTGGACATTTTGTCCCAGTGACAGGAAGTTGACTGTTACAAATGGCAATGAGCAGACCTGGGAGAGGACAGTGTGTCCCCAGGGAAAAGGTAAATTTTATGGGACCTCTATGCTGACTGTATTGGTTTGATCCTGTGTCCGCCACAAGGCCTCATGTAATTTGGACAGGGCTGAGTCTGGTGTTTGTGATTGGCTTGTTGCCTAGCACTGGGACTGGCCATGTGAGTGCTGCACCCGCCCAGGGGTGGAGCAGACATGCAGGGTAAGGACGAGAGGAAGGCGTGTCTCCCTCTCTTGCTCTCACTCTCTCACGGGTTCACCTTGTTGTTTGGCGGCCACCATGGATGGTGGCCCCGCCATGCCAACTGCCTTGGAGCCAACTAAGTATGGACTGAAAACCCTGAGAACTGTAAGAAATAAACCCTTCCTTCCCTAATTTTGGGCATCAGGTATTTTGTCTCAGCAACAAGTGAAAAGTAACTGAGACACTGACCTTCAAAGAATATGAACTAAGACCAGACAGTCAGCTCCCCAGGGCAAGGATCAGCTCTGCCTCCTTGGTGTTTGTGGCAATACCCAGCACAGGTCTGATTCTGGGAGCATTTGCCAAAATAGATGCAATGCTCGGATGCGTACCTATCACCGGCTTGCACGAGCGCTGTGGGTTCACAGGGTGAGCAGCTGCAGGCCCTTCCTCCATCACAGCCCTTCTGCCCCACTCTCACTGTAGCAGCGCCTGGGGGGACACAGTCTTTATCAGTCATGCAGAGTGCAGTACTTCTCCCTTCCCCCACTGTCACAGCACAGTAATCAGCCCACGGTGTGTCCTGCTGCTGAGCCGAGGGCACCAGCGGGAACCCTCTCAGCACGGAAACTGTCGTCACCTTTTCAGTTACGCCTGCACTCAATCTTCTCAGCCCCGGAAAACAGACAGCAGGGCAGGAACTGTCCCCTGACCCTGGCTGAGGGCGGGGCAGCCCACAGCCCCAGAAAGCAGCTCACACTTCTGGGACCCATCCCTTGTGGAAGAAGAGAGCGGGGACCACATCCCACCATGGGTAGGCTTTTCCAGGCAGTGTAATTTTTCCTCTGGATTTCAGATGACTTACTAATTGTCTTGGTTACTTTTCTCTTGTTGCTGAGACAAAATACCTGATGCCCAAGTTAAAGAGGGAAAAGTTTATTTGGCTTACAGTGTGTGGAGGTTTTAGTCCATAATCAGCTGGCTCCAAGGCAGGGTGGCGTGGCACAGGGGTAAATAGTTCATGGCTGCAGAAGACAGCAAAAGCGACATATCAGGGACCTGGCCAAGATCCCCAGTCTCCCAAGCGAGTGTATGGCGAAGGCTTAAATAAGTGAGACAAGTGGTATGATTTTAGGGCTCCAGGAGGATCAAACCCCTCTAGCACAGGTTGAGA
This sequence comes from Dasyprocta punctata, assembly GCA_004363535.1. Taxonomy (NCBI): domain Eukaryota; kingdom Metazoa; phylum Chordata; class Mammalia; order Rodentia; family Dasyproctidae; genus Dasyprocta; species Dasyprocta punctata. The sequence goes on from RJWM01027253.1 coordinate 3,987, forward strand.
CTCTGGGGGCTGAGACAAAGAGTTTCTCTGGGTGGCCCATATTCATTAGGTCTTCAAACAAAGAGAGGGGATACTGAGGAAAGCCCGGGAAATGAGCAGGACCTTGGGAGTCACTTCAAAGACTTCCCCAAGTAGTAAATTGTGCCAGTTTAGGAGAACTGTCTTATCTCCATGATGACATTTATGGTAGGAGTGAGACAGCAAGAGTGAGGTTCCCGCAGCTGCAGTCTCTAGCTACTTAATCGGGGTTGGAGCCAGGCGTCCTCAGCTGTGACCTTGTTCTGTCCTTTGAGGCATCCCAGGCCACTGCAGGTCTCAGCCTGGACCAGTGATTCATAGAGATTCGCTTACCATGAATCCGCTGCCCATCTCCAGACAATGGGCCTAGGCCTGGGACAGACTCACAGATAAACATAAGAAAGCCAGTTGATTAATTTTAAACCCTGCTCAGAGGCACTTCCTAGTGGTCTCCATCAGTGCCAAAGCAAGAGGGGAGGAGAGAGAGCACCTCTTTCCCTCCTTGTACTGCACGCAGGCTGCCTGCCCCAGGGCGGATGCAGCACTCACACCCGTAACCCCTGAATCAGCCACAGCCTCTAGAAGCCTCACCCATCACTGCACGCGGCTCTGGGGGGACATCCAGACACAAACCACAGCACCAGTCCCACGGATAAGACGGCGAGGGCAGCTTCCAGAGGGCCTTAGGCTGTGCCGCTGTTTGCCGACTCCCTCTCCCCGTGCCAGCAGCAGGTCCAGGGCGTCAGCATTGCTGAGCCTGTTTTTCATTTTGACACTGCCAGTGCTGCTGTCATCTCTAAGAAGAACCCAAGCTGTTACGAGAGCAGACAGGAGAGGCTGAGTCATGAGGGTGCTTACACTGATCTCCCCCGCCGCCTTCCCGTCTCTGCGGGGACCCAGAGCTTGCGAAGGAGCAGCCGCTACTTATTACCTCTGTCTTTCAACTGAACCCTCTCCATGTGCAAAGCCAGGTGTGGCTCACTTTTCTAACTATGAAAAAAATTAGTCTCTCCCCAAGTAAAGTAATTCAGTAATTGGGGAGCTTTGGGTTCCTCTGTCCCTACTCCGCTCTCTTACTGGAATATTTTAAAGCAAATCCTGGACACCGTGCCATTTTCCCATGACATGCCGGAGCACGCATCTCTGCAAAAAGTCTCTGAAGTAAAATGATCTCGTTCAAGGGCTAACAGCATGGCTCACGTGGGTTATCACATCTGAAATATTATAAATTCTCCAGGAGTCTTTTTTACACTCTTCTTTCTCAAACCAGGATCTAACATAGGGCCACACATTACACTTGTTTGTGCCCAGTGGAGCTCATACCTGAGTTCAGCTGTGTCTGTTCCCAAGCCCAGAGGACTCCTCTGTCTTGCTTCTTTCTCTACTTTAAAAAATTTTTCGAGAAAGCCGGGTGTGGTGGCGCACGCCTTTAATTCCAGCACTCGGGAGGCTGAGGTAGGTGGAGCGTTGTGAGTTCGAGGCCGGCTTGGGCTACAACGCAAGTGCAAGACCGGCCTGAGCTACACAGTGCGACCCTGCTTCAAAAAACCAGGGCTGGGAGTTTGGCTCAGCAGCTTACGTTCCTGTCAGGTAGGCGTGGGGTTGTGAGTTCAATCCCCGGTGCCACACAAAAAAAAAAAAATTTTTTTTTCGAGACAGGATCTCAGTATGTAATTCAAGCTGGCCTTGAACTCACTGTGTAGCCCAGGCTGGTCTTGAACTCACAGCAATCCTCCTGCCTCAGCCTCCCAAGTGCTGGGATGGCAGGCAAAAGGAGGAGTTTAGCAGACACAGCTGGAGCCTCAGAGCGGAGCTGAAGGCGACGAGGACGAAAGCGGAAAGAGCCCTCCGCAGGGGAGGGAAGGTCTTCAGGCCTGGCTGTGCTCCTGACAGCAAATGCAAAGTCTCGGGAACAGAGATGAGACAGTCACTCACCTGCAGCGATAACTCATGATCTCCGTGCTCCATTTACCCCCGGCATGCACGGAGGGACCTCATCCTCCAGAAGGGGACCCCAAAACCAAGAACCCACGAGCTTGTGTAGGATCTGCCGCCTGGCAGTGTTGCAGTGGGAGAGAAACCTTTGCTAGCTACGTAATTAAACAAACCCTCTCTGGCCGCAAAGCGGAAGCGTTTACAACCCTTTGACACATAAACAAGCAGCCCCGGGAAGAGAAACCGTTGATCTGTCTGAGGTTAGAAATGACCTTCAACTTCCAAGGTTTCTTTGCCATTCACTCACGCTTGGTGTGGAGTTTTTGCTTGTGCACAAACATGGAAATACTCACAGTGTATCCTGGCAGATATACAGACAGACACTGCCTGTCTGGCGTGCTCAGACTTAGGGTGAAAAACCCGTGTGAGCATTCACAGCACCAGATGGCCTCACAGAGACTACATTCCCCCTACATGGGTGGTCACAGTAAATTCAAGGAGATCCTTAGTAGATGAGTTAGAAGTCAGTTAGATATCACCCAAAGCAGGACTGGAAAGTGAATCCAAAGAACTCACCCAGTGTGCTGCAGAGACAAAGAGATTTAAAAGAAAAAAAAAAAAAAAGAAAAAGGGTTCATAGGCATGGGAAAGAGAATAAACAGACCCATCATGAGTCTAACTGGAGTCCCTATAGGAGTAAACACAGCAGGGAGGTAGGTTGTGTAGTGACAGTGGCTACCGAACTGCAGAATTGATCCATGACTTTATTCCTTAAGTTTAGAAAGACCAGCGAACCCCACCAGAAGATGTGGCACTCTGGCCTTACAAGCACCGCCAGATTCTGCTGCAGAGGACACCTGGGTTACACATGAGTCTTAGGGTTTCTAAACATTGAGATGTAATTCCCGTGCTGCAGAATTTAGGATGTACGATGAACCATGACCTGACCTCAGTGTCCACACCAGCTGGCACAGCCACATCCAGGACATCTTCCTCATCCCTAAAAGAAACCGTCCCACTTAACAGAAAATGTGTTCAAGGTTCAGTGTGGTGCAGAGGAGGTCTGTACTCATTCCTCTTTGTGGCTGGGTAATACTCTGTTGCACGGATCTCCAGCTTGTGCCCTTGCTCATCAGTGGACGAACATCAGTGTCATTCCCATTTTGGGTCCATCACGATTCAGACGGCTATGAGTCATCAGGTACCAATTTTTGTGTGAAGACATTTGCAATTCTCCCAGTACCTACCTAGAAGTGGAATTGCAAGGTCATACAGTAGCTCTGTGCTTGGCTTTTGGTGCCCTTCCAAACTGTTTTCCAAAAGTGACGGGGCTGTGCTACACACCTTTACTGTGTGACAGTTCAATTCAACCCCTGCTTTGTCAACACCTGCATTTAACCACATTTTAGACTGTAGCCATTATACTGGGTGTGAAGTGGTATTTCCTAGATGTTTAGATTTGCATTCCTCTAATGGATAACGACCTTGTTATGGTTTATAGATTGTGTCAACTTGGGAAGTGCAGGAGCTTAATTAAGTAACTCAGCAGCTCTACATCCTGGGGTGTAGAGCACAAATGGTTACCTGTTCATTGTGTCAACTTGAGAAGGTCAGAAGTTTAACTGAGAGACTCAGCTGGGAGCCAGGGTTCTAAGTAAACATCCTCCTCCTGTGCAAAGGGAGGCAAGGAGATTGGTGAATGCTACACCCACCCTGGAGGGAGAAGGTGGCCTGTGTACTATATAAGGGAGAAGAAGAGGCTCGCTCTTTCCCCTTTTTACTGTGGCTGCTTTTGCTGGCTGCTGCCTTGAAGTGTTGCCCCTGTGCCGTGACACCCTGCCTTGGTGCCAGCTGCTTATAGGCTGAAACCTCCAGAAACTGTAAGATAAGTAAACCTTTCCTTCCCTAGTTTTGGGTGTCAGGTGTTTTGTCTCCACAATGAATGAAAAGTAACTAAGACAGACGTTGAACATCTTTTTGCATGCTCATTGGCCATTGATGTGGCTTCTCTGGAGAAACATCTTTTGGAATCTTTTGCTTATCTTTATCGGTGAGTTGTAAACAGACTCATGCTGCAGATCTTTGTTAAGATATTTTCTCCCATCCTGTGGATTTTCTTTTCACTTTCTTAGAGTGTGCAGACCCTTTTTGCAACCACTGAATGCAGGTTCAAAGCACAGTCAGGACTGCTGGGGCCCTCCAGTCACCAGGCTCCTCCTCCGGCTGTGTGGGTGATCTTTTGCACTCAGCATCCACCAGTAAACCCCGCACAATCTCACCTAGATGCACAGCGATGCCCACTGCACTCCTTTCCTGAACTGCGTATTTCTCCACTCCCCAGCCTCACACACTGCCTGGGCAACAGGGCTGAAGATTGGTAGCAGTCAAGGACTCTGTGTCACACAGGTGCACGTGTCTGTGTAAGCATATGCTTTGCTGATCAGAGCTATTGGGAGAGTTGGTGCAATGGTGGGTGATCCTCCTTAGGATGGGGATTGATACTGACCAGTGATGTGCATGTTTGCCCTGGTGTCGAGTGAGTGAGTGAGTGTGCGTCACTGTCCTCCAGGCTGGAAAGCTCTGCACTGCTGATCCACTGTCCCACTAAAAGCCTGAGCCTCCTGTTCGCACCCTGAAAAGAGGGGCCAGGTCTCCCCGTCTTTATGAACAGCCACCTGCGGCAGAGCACAGTGAAAGAAGGAGAAACACGGGAGTCACCTCCGCGCACAGAGGCAGCCGCTGGTCCCCCCCAGTCACCCGCTCTACACTGTCCCTCGGCACCAAGGGACCTCCTGCTGCTTAATGTCCCTACTGAGAATGTTCTAGATTTAAAAAGCAAAGCCTAATGGAGATTCTTCTGAGCCCACAGCGTCCAACACAGGCTCCGCTAGCTCTATGCTGCCATTTAAATTTAAATAAAAATTTAAATTAAATTAAATTTAAATAAATAAAATAATAGGAGGGAAGCAAAGGATGGAGGGAGTGAGGAGGGAGGAGGGGGGAAGGGGGCCTCACAAGAGCGGAGAGCAGTGCTGTGCACGGACGAGGAACGTGGTCACTGAGTCCTGCAAATGTGCTCATAAAGCTGCAGGCTAGAAAAGCAAACAGCTGTGATACAACTCAGGTTAAGTCACCAAAAACAATCGAAGCTAGTCACGCCGGAAGTGATCCCCGCTCGGCTGTGGGCTGCACACGGCCAGTGTGTACTCCGGAGCCGACTCCAGGCCAGCAGCCCCCTCGGCTGTGGTCTCCATGTGCAAGGGAGGTGTGGACGCACGGCCTGCCTGTCCCGCATGGCTCTCCAGCTCGGACGAGGGAGCTCTGGGAAGGAGCCTCAGGAAGGATAATAAGGCCTGGCACCCCGTGCGACTCACAGACTTCCCACGCGAGCAGTCCTGGCGGTTCCTTCTCTGATACCATCACGAGGACCTCACAATGCTCAGCATCAGAAAACACCCACTGCGGGCCGGGAGTTTGACTCAGTGGCTTAAGTGCCTGCCTGGCAGGCGCAAGGTTGTGAGTTCAATCCCCGGTACTGGAGGAAAAAAAAGGGGAAAAAAAAAAAGAGAGAGAGAATTAAAGCACCCACTGTTCCCAGCACTCGGGAGGCTGAGACAGGAGGACTGTTGCCAGTTCGAGACCAGGCTGGGCTACAAAGTGAGCTCAAGGCCAACCTGAACTGCACAGCGAGACGGTCTCAAAAAGACCATAAATCGATCAATCATTCAAACACCCACTGTCTTTATGGTAGAAACTGAAAGTCCAAAAACACTGAATCACTGTCACCACTCTCTAAACTACATTCCCAGTAGCAAGTAGGACCGAATTTTGATAATCAGATGCATTTTCAGCACTGTGAGCCTAGAAGCAGTTCACCCGGTCCCACATGACACATCTGTATTAGGAAGCATAAAAGCTCTTGCATGTGCTTCGAAAATACCGCATGGGTCTTCCCCCTTCTGCTTGGAGATGGTCTGGGTTTTGGTCGCTACACGTGAGTCAGATTCCCAGGCCTCGCCAGCCCAGAGCGGTGGCAGGGATGTGGAATCACCCAGCAGTTCTAAGCGCGGCTGTAACTTTCCGCTAGGTCAGGGGACCCGAGCGTGACTCCAGTGCCGGGACCTCGGGCTTCTGGGGTGCTCACCCATGGGGCCCCCTTTGTCGTGGGAGGCTGCACAACTGGAGCCCAGATTCGGGGCGTCTCTCACACACCTGTCCCCGACTTCTGGGATGGCAGGGACAGTTCCTGTGGGAGCCTGGGGGCAGCCTGGGAGGTCCGGCTCTCTGACCAGTCCTCCATGTCGCTCTCCTGAAATGTGGTCACTCACACCAGGTGGAGAAACACGTCATTCCCACTTCCCGTTCCTGGTCTTGGGGAAAATTCCTGGAGCAAAGGCAGAACCAACTAATAATGTGTGACCAGCTCACCTCCTGCTGCAATTCTCCCCAGCAATGGTCCTGTATCTACACTCGACCACACCTCTTCCTGCATAAATTCCTTTCCCTAAAGATCCCTGGACCAGCGCACAGGCCCCGCGCGGAGCACCCCCGCCCAGGGAAGCAGCCTTGGGGTACTGATGTACTCGGAACCAGGGATGCAAGTCTGTCATGGTTCACCCAGTACTCAGCACTGCAGGTACCATGAGCGCTCAGACATGACACGTCTGGGACAGTCCGCCTTTTGTCCCTCTTGGCAGGCATGACAGCACAGTGTCCGAGGAGCTGAGCCTCAGAGCCAGGATGCCGCGATCACGTTCCAGCTCAGCCGGAACTCGGCCCCAGACCCCCGAGTGCCGGCTTCCTTGTCTGCCGAATGGGGCCGGAAGGATCCACACCACATCGTGCTGTGACGAGGACGTCAGAATTGGCTCTCGCTGGCTATAAACTCCGCCTCGACAAGCTGGGAAGTAGGGTGATTCTTCAGAGTGTGTTCTCTGCCACTAAGTTGGAAGTAAATACCATGAAAATCACTTGTTCGTGAGTTCGGTGACCCACAGCGCCAACGAGGTGCTTGAACTCGGCGGACCTGGATTTTATCTGTGCGCTGCACCCCCAGGTGTCAGGAAGCATTGCTGGGGACACGCTGCAGGCAGGAACAAGCCGAGCACAATCTCAGCGAGACATCGCTCTCCATCATCCCCTGCAGGGCCGCAGATGGGTGACACAGCACTGAGGAACAGCAGGTGCAGGCTCCCGAGCTAAACACCAGCAGCCCCTCTGACTGCACGCGTTCGCACAAATGCACAACTAAGTGAGCTTCTCTAACCGCTTTCCGAGGAGACAGGGCATCTTGTAGATTTCTGACAAGGTTGCTCCTAAGCAAGACACCCTTCGTCTGGCTTAGGAGTCTCTGTGCCCTAGACAGGAGACTCCCAAGGGGCCCAGGCCCCAGAGCAGGGATGCCGGGGGCCTGGGGAGGGGCGGTGCTGCCCGGCTCACGCCTCGGAAGGGGACGGGGAGAGGAAGGGCCCGGTCTGATTTCACAGCTCGCTAAGCAGGGGCGCTGGCTGGCAGCAGGATATCCTGTGTTTGCTCCTGTGCTGTCACCACGAGAGCTCCAAGGCTCCGTCTCCCAGGAAACAGTAGAGACTGATGACAACAATCTGAGTCACCGCCCAGGCTTAGGAATCAAGCAACCCTCTTACACTTCACACGCAGTGATGGAGCAACTATATCGAGTGAAGCACTAGACCGGGGCCACAGCAACACTACCTTCAGGTGCCCTGAAGTCCGCGTAGACGTGGAGCCCCCGGCCCTCACGTGACTGTCACAGGCAGACTGAAGAAGCAAACAATGGATGTGCATTTGTGAGGTTGATTTCCTACCCCGTCAGCAAGTCAGTTTATTAACCTTGACCCTGCACACGAGGAAAACAGGAACAAAGCTTGCCTTGTCCTCCACCGGTGGTTCCCAGTGAGATAATCAATGCAAACACTGTTTCAGTACTGCTGAGGGGCTCTTTGTAGAAGACCAAGGAAAGTATTGCTAATGTTTCTTAGAGAAGGCACAGGAAAAAGCTTCCATTTTCATGAAAAACGTGAAGAAAAAATTTACACAGCATTAAATGCATGGAGCATGTTTGGAGATACATATATACACACACACACACACACACACACACACACACACACACGTAACGTCGCTGTCCTCTAAGGAGGTTCGAGATGAGCAGTGTTAGCTCGTATCATTTTTAACATTTAGATTGCGAACCCAGGAAGTCACTGACTGTTGAAAAATAACATTTGAATTTAAATAGATTTAAGTATTAAAGCAAACATGTTCCAAACACACTGATTTTTCCCACAAAGATTATGCTGTCAATAGTTTACTGTAAGGACAGGCGTGGTGGTGCATGCCTGTAATCCCAGCACTCAGGAGGCTGAGGCAGGAAGGTTGTAAGTTCAAGACCAACCTGGGCTACAAAGTAAGCTCAAGGCCAGCCTGAACTGCACAGTGAGACCCTGTCTCAAAAAGACCAAAAAAAAAAAAAAGTTTACTGGGAAATAAACCCCAGCTATTAATATGAAAGTGGTAATCCTTATCACGATAGGAAAGTGGGCTCATTAACCAACAGGCAGTGCCGTCCTGAGCCCGCAAGACCACACATCCCTGCTACAGGAGAAACAGCAGTGGAGCACGGCAGATTGCGGAGACACGGACTTCTGGTTACTCTGCTGGAAGGGGTCTCCAGTGAGTTCCTGCACAGCTAGAAGTCACGGCCAGGGATGAGGGGCTCGCACAGGCCTCCCTGGGCTGCCTCCTTCCAGCGAACCCAGAGGGAACAGAAGGCGTGCACTGGAAGGCGGCTGGGCACACGCGGGTCACCTGCTCGAGAAGGCTTCCACGATGGGATTTGCTCGGCTCCGGTCTGGATTCTGAAATGAGCAGGTGGGGTTTTACCAGAATCCAGCCCACTCCCCAGGGCGCTAAAGCTCTCAAGTGGGGACTTCACAATTCAGGGCGGAGTTTCCGGAAGTCCCAAGGGCAGAGGCTGACACCGGGCTGAAGACCCCTGTCCCCCGTCCCCCCGCCAAACCCGGCTTCTGCCCGAGGCTTCCGCCTCCGCTTGCGCTACCATTGGCTTCCGTCTCAGTCATCTGTCCTCCCCCGACACCGCACAGTTTTGTTACAGTTTTCGTTGTGCGGATCTTGTGTTTCTTTTAATGCATTCCTTGATGTTTCATGCTCTCCACCCCCCAAAAAATGGCATTTTTATTTTATTTTATTTTCCAAATGTATAAAGCTTGATTAAGTTTCATACATTAATCCTCTATCCTGCTACCTGGGTGAATTCGCTTAGAGGAGTTACTAAGTGTTCCATTGTTATCTTGTAGACTCCTTCGTAGATGCTATACATGGAAGCATATCATCTGTGAGTAGTTTTATTTTCTCTTTTCTCATTTTTTACTTTTCTCTTATTTTGTGATGTGTTCACGACTTTAAAAATGTCATTCGTTCAGGCATGCTTTAGTGAGCACTATCGTTCCTGCTCCCTGTAAGATGCTTCGGGTCCTTTGAGGGCTTTCTTTCCTGTGTCTGGATTTAGAAGGTTCCGTGGTCCGTTTCCTCTGGATTTATTTCTTCCTGTGTGCTGACATGATATGCAGGCAACAGAGGAGCTGTTGGCTTTGCTTTTCGTCCCTTTGACAGACACCTCAGAGAATGGACCGAACATCGGAGGGATCCGTTGGTGTCCACTGCGGGGAGGCTTTGTTCCGTGGCCTGTGTGGCAGTGGCTTCCCAGCCTGTGTGGGGCCACAGGGCATGGGGGAGGCCTTGGCGGAGGAAGCTGCTTGCTTCATGACAGCCAGGAAACAGAAGGAGCAGAAGAGGGGGGCCGGGGTCCCCAAGTCCCCCTCAAGGGCACAGCCCCAGTGGCCCAGCGCCCTGACACCGCCAGCCACTTCCTGACGGTGCCCCCCACCAGGCCACCACCATGGGTGAGCAGGTCTTCAAGTCTTCCGCACTCGGGGCTGGGGGACACTCACCCCAATGGGAAGGAGTGACCTCCTCTTTGGGGTGGCAGTGAGCGCTCTCTGATCACCAAGCATCAGCATCTGTGGCCCCAGGGCCGGCCCTCCCTGCCTGGCCCTGGCAGTACCCAAGCCGACTGCGGTGGCCGGGAGCCCAGCTCCTGGTGGAGAGAGGAGCGGGGTGCTGATGTCATTGGGGAACCACCTCTGAACTCGGGGAACAGGCCAGAAAGGGAAGGAAGTGAGACCCTACCAGGGGATCTCTCAGGAGGGCTTAGGAAGCTCCACGGGCCCTGTGATGGGGCCCAAACAGAGGCGCAGAGCTGCGCCAAGGGTCCGCACAGCGGGGGCAGGGCCTGCACCGCCCTCCCACACTGCACTGCGGTCCCCCACTCCCCTGAGGCCCCGGGCCAGCTGGGAGCCACCTGGCAAGAGCCAGGGACATCAGTCTGGCCCCCAGGACATCAGCAGGGCAGAGGAGAGGACCGGCACACCGAGGGATGGTGGCCAACCACAACATGACCTCAGGCCTCCCAGACCCGACCATCCAAGAGGTGATGGTCTCAGGATTTGGGTCATGAATACCGGATACTGAACCCAGATCTTCTCCCCAAGCTACAGTCCCAGCCCCTTTTTAAATTTTTATTTTGAGACAGGGTCTTGCTAAATTGCTAAGCTGCCCAGGTTGGACTTGCCATCCTCCTGCCTCAGCCTCCCAGAGTGCTGGGATTGCAGGCATGCACCGCCGTGCTCTGCAGGATTATATATTCTCACCTGGTCCCCAAGGGGATTTTTATGCAGAACAAACCTGGATATCCCTGTGGAACTGATCAGAATGTGTGGGTTTTTAATGAAATGGAATATGACGCACAGCGAGATGCAAATTCTACGTCCTGCCAAAATGAAAAAAATCAATTAGCAAAAATGGTTCTTTCCAGTCAATCTAAGTTTAGCTGTGTAACAGCGAGCTTATGATTTCCGCTTCACTGGAAAAGCGACCACGTTCAAAGGCTGCTGGCCATCGGTCTGCAGAAGATGGGGGGAACAGCGGGGGGAGCAGTGTTTTTTTTTTTTTGCTACAGCATTGTGCTCAGCACAGAGCACCCCCACTTACTCAGCGAGCCCCTCACAGATGTGCACAGAATTAATTCCCAACCTGCAGCAAGCCCATGGCCTGCAAGACTTCTGAAAGTCCCCCTTTCAGGCACAAGCCAGCCCAAAAAGTGATCAGAAGGCTTGTTTTTAATTTCTAAGGCCCTTTCAGGCTTTCTGCCAAATTGGCCTTCATGATGCTCTCTCTTAGCTGTGAGCGTCTGTGTGGCTAAGCTGTTCAGTGATGCCCCACACGAGGTATTCTGTGTTTCCTTCAGAAGAATCAAGCAACTGTATCATATAAATCGCACTGCTTGACTGTTTAAAGAAGAAGCTCTTTTCCTAAGACAATCATACACTCAGATTTAAAAATATTTCAGGCATGAATCAAGCAATATTCAAAAGCACAATTCCAAAATGAGAAAAAAATGAACCGTGTTCTAACATGAGATGAACAAAAACCAACCTGTCAGTTGAAAGGTTCTTGCCCTGGTATAAACTACTGCACAGTTATGGCGATGGTCTAACGTGGCGGAAGGGCAAAGTGGGACTGCTCACCGCACAACCACTCCCTCCTTCCTCCCCTTCAGCCCAAACTGTTACTTTCCCATTTGTGCGAGAAGAAAATTCCAATCAGTTCCTCGCACGTCACCAATGCCCGCCCCATGCGCCACTTCTGATCAGAGGTCACATAACCCCCTGCCTCTCTGTATCCGGTCGGAGGAGAAAGCCAAACCCCTGCAGGTGATGGGCTCCTCTGCGTGTCCTCAATAAATGGCCACTTTCTCTGTCCTGCTTCTCTATTGCGCCAGAAAACTCTACCATCAGTTACACTCAATTATATTTAAGGGAATGGACAAAAAATAAAAATCCACTCTCAGCACTCAGGAGGCTAAGGTAGGAGGAGCGTTGTGAGTTCGAGGCCGGCTTGGGCTACAACGCGAGCACAAGGCCGGCCTGAGCTACACAGTGCGACCCTGCCTCAAAAAACCAGGCCCGGGAGTTTGGCTCAGTGACTTAAGCGCCTGTCTGGCAGGCGCGAGATTGTGAGTTCAATCCCCGGTGCCGCAAAAAAAAAAAATAAATAAATAAATAAATAAATAAATAAAAATCCACTTAAAAACCTCCATTGTCACAAAAACTCATATATGGGGACATTTATTTACAAGGAAAAATATAAAGAAAAACTCACATATAAAACAGGAAGCCAGGTATCCCCAAAGCCACGCCACTGAGGAGAAAGCTCCTATAAATTAATTAAGAGAATGCACGGAAACCAGTCTGCTATGGCACAGAGACCAGAACCCTCACAAAATGAACCGTATGATCTTGAGCAAACAAAATGAAGTATCTTTCTCTTATTTCTAAAATAGGATCAGCGGTGCTTACTTTAGAAATCTGGCTAACCAGTGCACTGATACTTAATGAACAACTCTTTTACTATGTATGAAGTTTAGAGCTAAACAAAAATCGAATTCTGCCACTAGTGCCGCAGGCTCCCGGTGCTGGAGCGTATCTGACAAGGAGGGTGCAGGGCAGGAGGGGACCTGGCCCTGCCTCCATGGAGGGCAGGGGACAGAGGAGGGCAGGACATGACATCACGACCTGACGCTTGCGCAGCTGCCTTCCAGTCGGTGGTTATCAGACAGCAAGGAAGAGCGACGCTTCTCATCCGCCCCTGGTCCCAGTCCTCGCACCTCCACCACCAATTCACTGCGTGGCCTGGAGGCAGCGCCCGACCCTCTCTGGGCTTCCGTTTTATCATTTGCAAGAACTGCATAGGGGGCCCGCCTCAGTGCGCTGAAGTGCAGTCTTGTGTGCGATGTGTTTGTCCCAATGCTTGCCACAAAACGCGCTTTCTGGCAGAACTGGAAGGGGATGCTGTCACAGCAGCGCCCCGGCCGTGCCTGCACCCCTCCACCCCCCACCCAAGTGGTTCCGACTCCAGGGTCCCAAGGCCCCCCACCCCTTCCAAGTCCAGGTCCTCCACAGCCTTGAGGACAGCCTCTCCAATCCCCACTTATGTAAAAGAGGGGTGCCGAGACCCACGCGGCTCCTGAGGATCTTGGGGTGAAGCACTGTGAGAGGATGAGAAAAATAAGAAGAGACACAGTTGGGGTCACCTGGAGCCCTTACCCTCCTGATGGGAGGAGAGGAGCTGGCCCTCACTGCAGGGGCGTTTATACCTTTTAGCAACCTAATGTCACACGACACCCTGCTGTCTCAGCAACCCACTGCTCAGACCGTCTTGGGGCTGGGTGTTCTCTAGACTGAAGCAGCTTCTTCGTGTGACTTGCCCCAGGCGCTCTTTGTTCTTGGAATGGTGATGTCCAGGTCATGCCCTAGGTCAATTTCCAGGTTCATTGGCTCCCAACAGAGGGGCCCAGGATTTTAAATTTTATCTATCCTGAAATCTAACAGCAAACTCCTCGGGAAGCGCAGAAACATAGATTTTCGAGATGCGTTTGAATCCCGGCCCTGATTCCCACCACCGCTCCTCCCGACTGGAAGCTGACGCCGAGGGCATTAGGGATACCCGCAGCAGGAGGACGCGCTCTGCCAGCTCCCCTGTGGTCCATCGCTTAGAAACGGGTCCGGATTTCTGGGCTCCGAGGAGCGGAAGGGACCGCACCAAGGAGTAGATGAGAAGGAGATTCGTGGCCAAAACCCAAGGCCGGCGCTCTCTGAACTCCTGACTTTTCATTCGTGAAAGGGGAGCCATCCTGTTCCAAGTGTTCGGCCAGTATCGAGTGAGGGCTTCAGTGGGGGGATTTTCTTCCGGCTCGGGTTAACTTCAGCAAGAGGATTCACTGGCAGGGAATCGGGGCTCAGAGAGACGGCGAAGCAGGTCTGGGGTGCAGACAGCCATGGAGGCCCAAGGCCTGCGAGCGCCTCGCTAGGATCCGCCGCTGGGGTGCAGATGCAGGGCCCCCCTCACCTGTCCGCATCCCCGGCCCGCCCCAGGGTGACCGCCCGGCGGTGCTGTCTCCTGCGCTGGGTCTGGGGCAGCCCCCGGCCCCTCTGGCTTCCATGGTGAGCAGCCAGCACTGAATCCACTTCCGCGCCATCAGGAGGGCTCGCAGGTGCCATCGGGACCCCGTTAGGAAGGTGAGGAAGGGGAAGGGTGCTCTGTGCCCACAGGAGAATCGATCCCGCACATTTCGAACACACGCCAGACGCCACCCGGCCCCAAACCAGTCATGGTCCCCGCGCCTGGGAGCTGACCGCGGGGACAGGAGAGCAGGGACACTGCTGGGGGGCAGCGGCCGCACCCCGGCCTCATTCCACACGCGGTCTGCAGCTCCAGGTGCCCCCCAGCTGCGCGGCTCCCGGAGCCGCACCCCCACGGTCCCCTCCTCCACGGCCGCCCCCTCCTCGTGCCAACCCGGAGAGGCCGGACGGTCTCGGGGCTCGGTGCGCAGACCTCTCCTCCGCTGCACCCCAGCCCGTGAGCCAGCCGGGCTCCAGGATTTAAAAACATCTGTTCCCCCAGGCTGCCAAGGGCGGCCGCTCAGCCAGTGCCTCCGGCTCGACCTCTCCATCACTCGGCCCAGCCGCATGGCCACGAGCCCCTCAGGTCAGGCCCCGGCAACCCCGTCCCTGGCGAGCCCCGGCTTCCTGACCGCCTCCCCCTCCACAGCTGGGAAGTGAGGGCCCCCCGGCCCCGCACGGATCTCCGTCTCCACGGTCACTCTGGCCAAGCAGCCCCGGTTCCTCTGGAGCCCTCGCCCACCTTACTCACTGGATCCGCACCGTGCGACCCCAGCGCCCCTTCCGAGCGCAGCCTGGAGGCGGCCGGGCCGAGGTGGGCTGGGCCGCGTCTGCCCCGGGAGGGTGGGACAGGCTGGCCCACTGCAGCCCTGCGCTAAGCGCCTGCCTTAGCCCGCGGCCGCGCGGGGACAGGAAGGGGCACGCGGTGCACCCGCATCGCGGGGGCCGAGGAGGCGCGGCCTGGGCGCCCCAGAACCAGGTGCGGCAGGTCCAGCCCGCGCTCCCAGGGTGCCCCGGGCGCGCAGCCGGACACACAGCCCTGGCCCGGCCCCGGGGGCCCCGAGCCCCCCAGTCCCCTCCGCCGCGCACGTGGCCAGGCCCCAGGGGACAGAGCCCCGGCCCGGCCCCCACGCGGCCGGGAGACCCCACCTGGGCGCAGAGAAGGGGCCGCCTCCGCCTCCGGGCTTGCGTGAAGAAAGGTCGCCACCTGGCGGACACCTGGCCACACTTTTAACAACATCCACGGTTCGTTTTAGGAGAGGAAGGCGTCTCCGCAGAGGCCGCCACGCTGCGGAATCCCCCTCCATCCCCACGTCACGCGGTGCCGCCCGCGCGTGCGCGTCACGCCTCCGCCTGATGTCCCCATCTTAGCAGGGCCACCTCCATCAACCCGCCGGCCCAGCGGAGGAAGCGGGGAGCCCTGCCCCACACCGCCATTCCTCCAGTCCTGTGCATGCCGCCCTCGCCTTGTCCTGCAGATTCCGCCTCCAGAGGACACCTTGAGCTGTCCGCCTGGACTACAGCGCTGACGGAAACCACCGCCCTGCGCTCCTCCTCTTCGGCCCAGCCCCACTCGCCCTCTGTCGGGTTCACAGCGTGCACGCCCTTCCCTGCCCCAGGACCTTTACACCCGCTGCTCTCCCGAGCCCAAGGCTCCTGACTTCTCCGTGCTTCAGTAGCACGCACTTGGTTTCCAGGCACGACTTGGAAACCCTGCGTGGATTTTAAATGTAAATTAAGTCCCCGGCATTGTTTTTGGTTTTTTAATTTTTATTTCTTTCGGCACCTGTCTGCAGTACCTGATCACAGCCACCGTGGGGAGGTGATCTTTGGACAGAACGCGTCTTCTTCTTTTTACTTTCTCTTCTCTCCCTCCAGGTTCTTTTTAGGACATCTGGGCTTCGGGTTTCTTCTTTCAGAGTGTACTCCTCTTCGCGTTTGTTTTAAACACCTTTTTTTTTTTTTTTGCGGTACCGGGGATCGAACTCACAGCCTCACGCCTGCCAGGGCAGGCGCTTAAGCCACTGAGCCAAACTCCCGGCCCTGGTTTTTTGAGGCAGGGTCGCACTATGTAGCTCAGGCCGGCCTTGCGCTCGCGTTGTAGCCCAAGCAGGCCTCGAACTCACAACGCTCCACCTACCTCAGCCTCCCGAGTGCTGGGATTAAAGGCGGGTGCCACCACGCCTGGCTTAAACACCTTTTTGCATTTAGGTTTTTGTTCAACTTTTCCAATTCCCACCTCGTTTGAAGACTTGAAGCTCCATGAAGGAAGCAGCCATAGGTGCTGGGCGTGGGGTTTGCGTCCCTGGTGCCTGGCACAGAAGCACACGTCGGGTGTTTCTTAGAGGCAGAAGGAAAACTTTCAATTCTGACCAATATCACTACTAATGTTAGTCCTATCCTATACTGTTTTATCATGTGGTTTATTAAGTATGCTACGAGCCGGGCGTGGTGGCGCACGCCTTTAATCCCAGCACTCGGGAGGCTGAGGTAGGCGGAGCGTTGTGAGTTTGAGGCCGGCTTGGGCCACAACGTGAGCACAAGGCCAGCCTGAGCTACATAGTGCGACCCTGCCTCAAAAAACCAGGGCCGGGAGTTTGACTCAGCAACTTAAGCACCTGTCTGGCAGGTGCGAGGCTGTGAGTTCGATCCCCCGTGCCGCAAAAAAAATAAAAATAAAATATTAAGTATGCTACGGCCACTTCCCCAAAGAGAACATGTGGATGGTAAGCAAGCACAGGGAGGGGGTGGGGGGTCCCGGCACTGTCAGCCACTAGAGAGATGTGAATTCAAAATACAGTGACAAAAACTGGGTGTGGTGGCGCACACCTGTCATCCCAGCACTCAGGAGGCTGAGGCAGGAGGATCGTGGAGAGTTCAAGACCAGCCTGGGCTGCAAAGTGAGCTCAAGGCCAGCCTGAACTGCATAGCCAGACCCTGTCTCAACAAATAAATAAATAAAATACGGTGACATGTTACTACCCTCTGTCAGAAGGGCTGAAATAAACCACAGCGGGGACAACTGAACACTGGAGAGGTGAGAGAAATACCTTTCCCCACCTCGCTGGTGACAACGCACCATGGTCAAGCCACCCTGGAAAACGTCTCTGCATGCCACTACCAAAGCCAGAGAAGAGAAGATCGATGCTTGTACAAACGCCTGTACACCTGCAGCACACTCAGGAGGCTGAGGCAGGGGGATTCCAAATTCTAGGACAGCCTGAGTAACTGACCCCGACGCAAGATACAGTCAGAAGGTCTGAGGCTATAGCCCAGTGGTAGAGTACTCGCCTAGCATGCAGGAGGCCCTGGGTTCGATCCCTAGTTAAAAACAAACAAACAAAACTGTATGCAAATGTTTGTTCATAACAGTTTAATGACATCAGTCAGAAAATGCAAACAGTCTATATCTCCTTTAATAGGTGCAGATTAAATGCTACTACACCAGTGCCATGGAATATTACTGAGGATACAAAAAGAATGAACTATGGACACGAGTTGAGTGGCTCTCCAGAGAATTATGCTGAGTGGGAAAAAACCCTGACTCTAAAGGTGACGTAACTTATGAGTCCATCCAAATAACACCTTCCGAAATGACACAGCTACAAAGTGAGCGGGTCTGAGCTGGCCAGGGGTTTGGGCTTTAAGGGTGGGGTTGTAAACAGCCAGCGCTCGGGACCCCGGGGAGGAGGGATTGCTCCGTCTTCACTCTCCATCCAGCGCCTGGTCCTGGCACCGTGCTAGACTTTCGCAAAATGTTACCAGCAGCAGAAACCGAGGCAGGGCACCTTCCTGTGCTGTTTCTTAAGACCACATAAGAACAAAACGCTTCATCCTGATAAAATTTCCAGTAGAGAAAGTCACCATGCACCTTCCGGCGGGTAGCTCCGGGCACAGGAACCGGTCTCCTCGAACAGGGCGGATTCTGAAAGCGCGGCGGAGTTTACTTCCCGCCTTCCCGCTGCTGTCTTCCCCCACGCAGTCTGGGCTGTTCCTGCTTCCCGCGAAGTCGGCTGCACGCGTGCAATGAGAAGAAGGATTCGACTGGGTGTCCTTTTTCTTCCCTAAGAGTTTCTGGGGCTCCAGGCTTCACCTCTTGCTAAAACAGTGCCCGGTTCCAAAGCCAGCTGTGGCAGCAGCCCGTGGCTCCCCACGTGGTACCCAGACGTCACCGATCTGAGTGGCTGAGGTCTCTGCGTGCTCTTCCCGGCTATCAGTCACCTTGATGAGCCGGCCGTGTGCGGTGCAGCCCCCAGAGAGCCCAGAGAGAGACCGCTTCCTCGGGTGCAAGGTCAGCTCTGTCCGGCAGGAGGCAGAACGGGTGCCTCCGGGGGCTGAGCACCGGCAGTGTCCTTAGGATGGCTGCATAGAAAAAGGAGGAGGAGCAAACCGGCCCGTGTACACCTCAGCCCAGGCCTGGTGCCTGGTCTGCACTGTGAATGGGAAACACAGGGGAAAAAACAAGAGGCAGAACTGAGCCGTCACCCCACCGGCCACAGCCGCCACACAAACGGGCTGCTCCCACTCGTCCGCCCCCAAGGACAGTGTCCTTCAGATTTTATTTTTGCAGTTTTTCCAAACTGCATGTCTTTGTCTCAGTCACTCCTTTCAATCTAGACCCTGATGCTTGCTTTGTGTCTAAACAAAAGTCCACAGAAGTAGCCTACAAGCCAGGTGTGGTGACACACACCTGTAATCCCAGCACTCAGGAGGCTGAGGCAGGAAGATCACCGTGAGTGTAAGGCCAGTCTGGACTACATAGTGAGTTCAAGGTCAGCCTGGGATACATAATGAAACCCTATCTCAAAAACGACAGCAATAATATGCAATGTGCTGATGACTGTTACTCTCTTATTGGCTGGTTGTGAAATTGTTTTGTTTTGGTTTCTTACTTTCCTTTTAAAATTAAAAAAAATAAAAATAACAACAACAAAAAGTTAAGATTATGTGAACAAACTTCCTAGACCAGTGTTTCCCAAGTTCAAGGTCCTTGACCCATTAGCAACTCAAACTCAAGATCCTACCCACTGTCATTGATTTTTTTTTTTTTTTTTTGCGACACCGGTGATCGAACTCATAACCTTGCACCTGCCAGGGCAGGCGCTTAAGCTACTGAACCAAACTCCCAGCCCTGGCTTTTTGAGGCAGGGTCGCACTATGTAGCTCAGGCTGGCCTTGCACTTGTCTTGTAGCCCAACCTGGCCTCGAACTCACAACGCTCCTCCTACCTCAGCCTCCCGAGTGCTGGGATTAAAGGCGTGCGCCACCACACCCAGCTAGCCAGCATTGATATAAAAAATGAAATAGGAGAAAAATACCAAAATGTATCATAAATCACATTTAAAACTTCAACGCATGTACCACTGTGAGTGAAAGGGAAACATGGTCTTCACTGTAGAATACAGAACCAGCTACGAGCATGCTTGAAATATGATCATTTTTTTTTTCTCTACTAAATAGCAGGGTGGGGAAGGGAACGTATTTTTAATTCCCATGTTTCCATGTCAACCCAGAACATGGACCCCTCAGCTTCCAGGAGAGAGGACGCGGCACTGTGACCACTGTCCCAGGGAGGGGACGAGCAGGTGCTAACCCCATGGCTGGAGTCTGAGCCACACCAGCCACTGGCCACGGCTGCCTGCAGTCACCTATGTCTTCTCACGCTGTCCCATTTCGTCTCCCTTTGCTGTACCCCAGGGGACACGTGCCTGGGTGCCCCAGTCACTCTGGGCACTGGCCCTCGGCCGCATGGGTGATGCCTGTCAACCCCTCTGCACTACCCCCTGGCCACATCTAGGACCAGAACCGGCTATGCAGGTTTGGATGTTCCAGACCCAACCATCTGCAACCCTGGACCACATGTGGTTCCCGAAGCCCGGCCTCAGGGAACCCCTGCAGGTCCACCAGGTCGGTCTGCTAGTCTGTCTTTCCCTTGGCCTTGGTCCTTAGTTACGCCTCAGAGGTTCCCAGCCCAAGCTGTGCTTCAAAGTATTGAAAACGCATGCACCTGCTTCTCCTAATAAATAAACCAGCTAGAATTCACGAATACAGTCAGCTCTCCATGGCCAGGGCTCCTCCCCCAAAGATTCTGCCCACCGCTGAGCAAAATATTTTTTAAATTGCATCTGAACTGAACACGGACAAACTTTTTCTTGCCATTCTTTATCATCATTATTATTTCTAGTTCTTTGAGACAGGGTCTGACAATGTAGCCCAGGCTGGCCTCAAACTCATAGTGATCCTCCTGCCTCAGCCTCCTGAGTGCTGGGATTACAGACATGTGTCACCACGCCCGGCTCCTGTCGTGATTCCATCAACACTGTAGTAGAGCAGGCATTTCCATAGCGTTCACACTGCATTAGCGGTCAGAGACTGGTGACCGTGATTCTGAGAGATGAGTTAAAATGGATGGGGAGTGAGTGCGGGTTCTTGCTAACCTTACGCCATCTGATACAAAGCACTCGAGCAACAGCACAATTTGCTGGCCGCAGGAGCTCCTGGCACTAAGCCCTCTCAGACCCTAGGGAACAAAGAATCAATGTTATGACTGCACTCTTTTCCTTTGAGACCACAGGCAAGGTTTTCCTCTTGTGGTCTAGCATTGATTAAATAAGTTGGTAGACCAGATATCTGTAAGTGGAGCGCGCACGCTCGCTCACTCATTCTCTCTCTCTCTCTCTCCTCACCCCCACCCCCAGCCTGCAGGGTTGGAGCAGAGATTTAGGAAACTGTATAGAAAATTCTTAGAGCTGTGCTGTACACAGCAAGGGCTAAATAAATGCTAGCAGCCACTGGGCCTAGTATTTCCTTCCAGCGCTTTCTTTTAAATTCTTTTATAAATCATGGTGTAGATGTACGTAACAGCTACGAATTTAACCCACAATGGTCAGTTTTCTTGATATCAGAGAAGAGAAAACCTGGTCCATGGAAGTAAAAGAACAGAGAGAAAGGTGACGTGAAGGAGAAGAAAGAGCTCTAAGGAGACAGGGGGACGGGGGTGGGAAGAGGAGAGAGAGGGGCCCGCGAGCGCGAGGCCTAGCAGCAGACGCGTGGGGGCCTGTGCTTAGCTCTGCGGTCTTGTTCTCAGTCCGGAAATCAGAACCCGACACCACCGCCATGCGGGCCGGCAGTCACCACCCCATGCGGGTGGCAGTCACCACCCCATGCGGGCCGCACTCCCGCCTGCTGGACCGAGACCAAGCACAGGACGACCTCTCCTCCTTCCCACACCCCATCCGGCCAGTGTCACACGGTGAAGGACAGCAAGAACCAAGCAGACGGGGGACGGGGGACAACCCGGAAGGTCAGTGCACATTCCAGCAGCAAGAACGGACCTGGGAAACTGAGGCAGGCTCCAGTCTACCCGATGGGAGATGAGCATCTGATCCCCTTTTGGGTGTGTCACTACTCCAGGAGAAGAGACCCACAGGAACCAGCAGGGACGTGCCCACAGTGTGGCCAAACCTCTGCTGTTATGAGGCCTGACCGAAACGTTCACCTTTTTAAAAGTGTGTGCAGAAAAAGCCACATTGCCATGAGCGCCTCTAAAAATCCCACCCTCGCTTTAAACGCACCCATCCTGCAGTCCCTGGCCACTTCCTGAGGTGGCTCTGGTGTCCTCCCTCCCGAGGGTCTCTAGCTGCACTGTCCCCGCTGCCTCCATGTCCTGGGTCTGTACAGTCTTCTCCTCTCGTGGTCACCCTGGCTTTGGGGAGGAGCCGGGAGTCCCACGGTGCCAGGTCCGGTCACTAAGGCAGATGGCCACACTGAATGTTTTTATTTGATAGACATTGCCATACAGGGCTGCTCAATAGGGTGATCAAAAGTACAGTGAATATTTAAAGAAGTAATTACTATAAAAGACACATTGCCATTAATCTTCTTCAGAATGCTCCCCCTCGCTTTTACCACACTCAGGCCATCATTTTTAGCAAGATGTCTTTTACTGCAAGGTTTTGTTCAGTTTAAACATTCACCACAGGTTCCAATGCCCCCTGTAACGTTATCTATCGTTTCTAACATTTATCACTTTTTTTTTTTTTTCCGGCACCGGGGGTTGAACTCACAACCTCGCACCTGCCAAGGCAGGCACTTAAGCCTCTGAGCCAAACTCCCAGCCCTAATTTTTTGAGGCAGGGTCGCACTATGTAGCTCAGGCCGGCCTTGCACTCACGTTGTAGCCCAAGGTGGCCTCGAACTCACAACACTCCTACCTCAGCCTCCCGAGTGCTGGGATTAAAGGCATGTGCCACCACGCCCGGCTCATTTATCACTTCTTTATGTCAAAAAACATGAAAAACCCTTCCTTCCCGGTGTTAGTACACAGATGCGGTAGACCGCTGTTATCGACAGTGCTGCTGTCTCACCATAGCTGAGTGGGACGGGGAGATGGAGAAAGGTGATTGATGCTGTATAGATGTCGTAAGCACGCAGCGAATGAAAAGACACGGCTGGAAGGTCTGTAACAGGAGTCCCCGGGGACAGGCACGAGGCGAACAGCGGACGGATGAAGAGAATCCATCCAACAGCGAAAGGGCTGCAAGAAGCCTGGGTCCGACTGAGAAATACGACTGGCCGAGGCGTCCACTTCTGAGTGACGGGGTGGACCAGCACCGTGTCCTTCGAAATCTGTCCTGGTGCAGAGGCCAGAAACCCAGCCTGCACTCGCTCCAATCAACGAACGGAAGGCGACGCCCAGCTGCTGACACCCAGCCCTCTGCACACCAGCCCGGGTCTCTGCTGCAGGCGCAGCTGGAGCTGGTGCTCACGTCACAGCTGCGACCCCCAGGTGCGCCAACCCCAAGCCTGCAGCTTCCCACACCCACCTGCTGTCCTCACGCGTGCACACGCACAGGACACACGGTACAGCCCGGTCCCGGCCGCTGGGGTCAGCTGGGGAGGCCGGGCTACGTGGTCCCGGGAGAGAATGGGGTCTTCTGTCAGTGCCGGACACCTTCATGCACACACACACACACCTCACACCACACACCACACACCACACATCACACACACAGCACACATCACACAGACCACACACACACCACACACACAC
>RJWM01027254.1:0-27043 GCA_004363535.1 Dasyprocta punctata
GTATTGCTGGGTACATTAGCTATTGAAAAAGAAAATTAATATTCCTGAATTGATAAACCTTGCGTGTCTATGTCTGTCAATATGATCAACCCCTATGAAGGTAACGATATGTAATATTGTAACTACTGTCAAACTTCAACCACCTCAGAGTGTAAACCTACAGTGTAATTGTATCAGATCTGTCGTTGTTGTTGTTTGTGTTTCATGCTTTTTGTTTCTATCTTCTGTGTCTATTTTCTTTTAAATAAAATAAAAAAAAGACAAAGAAACAATGAAAAAAGACAGCAGAGAGAAACACCAGATATAAAAGTTTTATACAATTCATAAATTCATAAATTCCAGAAACGACAAATGCAAATATAAGGTTTCCAAAAGAGAAGACTAAATAGTAATTTATGATTAACTAATTATAGAAATCTTAAAAATAATTTAGAAAACAAGAAAACTTCACTCAATGGTTGCTAGACAATACTACAAACACCAACCTAAGGCTAACTGGAGTTGGAGAGAAACTAGAAGACATCACACATGGAATACTTAGTTTACAGAAATCATAAGAAAAAACTCCCCAAGTGTGAGGTAAATTTTCAGCATACAAGTAAGCAAAGCTTACCGAACACCAACCAAGTACAAGGAAACCCCAGAAGCTTCACTTAACACATTGTAATTAAGATGACAGATGTACAACAGAAGAACAGAATTTTAAAATCTGTGAGAGAAAAGCAAAAAAAAAAATCACATATAAAATTAAACCCAATAGAACTGCAACAGACTTTTCAACACAAACTTTATAGGCCAGAAGATCTTGAAGTATTTCAAGCCATTTAAAAAAAAGAACCTTCCAACTCAGATTAACATATACAACAAAAGTTTCTTTCGAACATTCCATGGGAAAAAAAAAAGCTCTAAGGAAAACAAATATATATATATACAAAATAGTTAAGATAGTAAAATTACTAATTGCTATTAGTCCATTCAAAAGAAAGATTTATGCCTATATTTTCTGATCAAATTTTCATGCCTATATCTTGTAATATGAGCAACTACTTTGAAGATAGCAATACACAATGTACTAACCGTTGTTACTCTCCCACAATTTTGTTTCAAAATTTTGTGCCATAGTTTTTATTGTTGTTTTCTTAAAAAAAGAACAACTCAAGAGATTTATGAATACCAAACTTTCACTCTAGAAAACACTCAAGGATATCATATTCAGATACAATAAAAGTAACCAAGCAGAAAAATCCAGATAGAAATGAATACAACGTGTAAGGGAAAGAGACAAACAAAAAAAGGAAAAGAAAAACAAAAAAGTCATCAATTGAGAAGTAGCACAATAATAGAAATTAACCAATACCTCTCATTTTATGATGGGAACTTCCCAACTAAAGACACAGACTGGCAGAATGAATCAAAAACAGAATCCAAAAGTCTATTGCATTTAAGAAACTCAATCTAAAAAGATATTTAAAGAGTAAAAGTCAGAGGATGGAAAACAATATTTTATGCATCAGAACCCCCAAAACAAGCAATGGTAGCAATTTTACTCTCAAAATAAACTTCAAGCTAAAACTGATCAGAAGAGACAAACAAGATCGCTAAAAACTAGAGAAAGAAATAATCCAAAAAGAAGAGATGATAGTTGCAAATATATTTTGATTAAATAGTTGGCCACTTATCTTTATAAAACAAATACTGCTTGACATAAAAGAGCAAATAAACACTAGCGTAATCATAGTTGGTGACCTCAATATCCCACTTTATCGAAGAGACAGGTCAACTAAGCAAAAAAAAAAAAAATCAATAAAAAATTTCAGAGCTCAAATACACTCTTACATGTATGCACTTAAAAAATATCTACAGAATGTTATTACCCACTACAACACAGTACACATTCTTCTCTGCAGCACACAGAACTTTCTTCAATATAGACCACATGCTAGGCCAGAAATTCTGCTTAAAAAGATTCAAAAGAATCAAAATAATCGCATGTTCATTATCAGACTATAGTGCAATGAAACCAAAAATCAATCATAAAAGAAACTATGAAAAATTTATAAATACCTGGAATCTTAACAGCACAATCCTGACTAGCCAATAGGCCACAGAAAATAGAGACATTAAATACTTTCTGGAAGTAAATGATAATTCCAGTATAACATGCCACAATTTATGGGACACAATGAAAGCAGTCCTAAGATGGAAGCTTATTGCAATGCATGCTCACATTAGAAAAACAGAGTGAGCTCAAATAAATAACATAATCAGGAACATCAATAGATGTGAAAAACAAAAACAATCTAAGCTCAGACCAAAAGTAAGGAGGGAAAAACTAAAGATCAAAGATAAAGTTAATGAAATTGAGACTAAAAAACTCTATAAAAAGAATGAACAATTCAAAGAGTTGGTTCTTTGAAAGAATAAACAAAATGGAAAAACACTTAGGCAAACTTACCAAATGAAAAAAAGAAAAGACATAAAAAAAATTAGAAATGAAAAAAGTGAACTCACAATGGAAACTACTGAACCACAAAAGATAGCAACTACTCTGATAAATTTTATTCCAACAAATTGAAAATTCTTGGAGTAATGGACGGTTTAGTTTTCCAAAAATATACAAATTGCCAAAACTACCAGAGAAAACAACATTTTGAACAACCCAATAGCAAGTAATGAAATTAAGGCAGTTAAAACAAAACAAGACAAAAAAAAAAAAAAAAAAAAACCTATCAGCTAAAAAAGTCCAGGACCTGATGGATTCACTGCTGAATTCTCCAAAACCTGCAATGACGTTGTAATATCAATATTCTTCAAACTCTTCAATTTCATGAGTTATTTGAAAGAGGTATTCCAAAATCATTTCAAGAAACGAACATCAGTCTGATTCCAAAACTAGACAAAGATCCATCCAAAAGAGAAAACTATAGGCCAATCTCCTTGGTAAACCTAGATGCAAAAAAATCCTTGATAACATATTGGCAAATAGAACGAAACACTTCGTCAAAAGAACAATACATCATGACTAAGTAGTTTTCATCCCAAAGTTGCAAGAATGGTTCAACATACATAAATCAATAAGTGTAGCACACATTATAAAAAGAAGCAAGGAAAAAAGTGACAGTCTTATCAACAGGTGCAGAAGGAGCTTTTGACAAAACCCAACACCCCTTCATAATAAAATCCAGAAGAAAATAGGTATAGAAAGATATTACTTGCATCTGACAAAAGATATTTATGATGAATCAAAGGACAACAGCATATTAAGTGGGGAAAAACTGAAAGCTTTCCCTCTAAAATTAGGAAAATGACAAAGATGTTCAATATCAATGCTTCTGTTCCACATAGTACTCAAAACATTATACTGAGAAATCAGGGAAGAGAAAATGATGAAAGGGATTTATATAGGAAAGGAAGAAGTCAAATTATTACTATTTGCAGATGGTGTAGTACTCAATGTAGAAGCCCCAAAGAACTCCAGAAAAATCTCTTAGAATTAATAACCAATTTCAGCAAAGCAGCTGGATACAAAATCAACACACAAATATCAATGGCATTTGTGCATATCATTAATGAACTCAAGGAGAAAGAAATTAGGAGAACAATTTTATTTAAAATAGCATCAGGAAAATTTAAATACAGTAAAACCTTGGCTTGTGAGAATAATTTTTTCTGCTTGTAATCAAAAGCACTTGTGTATCAAAGTAGTGAGTGACGGAAGAACCAGTTGTCATCATGTGATGTTTGGCATAATGTACTGTTCCGATTGCAAGACAAAGTATAGACCAGTATCCTTGCTGAATATTAATGTTAGAATCTTCAGCAAAATATTAGCAAAATGAATTTAACAACATATTAAAAGTATCATATAACAAAGCTAAGTAGGATATATTCCTGGAATTCATATATGGTTCATCATATGAAAATTGATCAGTGCAATACACCAGTTCAGCAGAATGAAGGAAAATACCCACATGATCCCTTCAACTAATGCACAAAAAACATTTAACAAGATTTAACACCCTTTCATGATAAAACACTAAAAATCTAAGAATAGAAGGAAACAATATGATATAGTCAGTACATAACAATGCCATAGCTAATATCATAATTAATGGTAAATACTGAAAAATGCACTTTAATGTCAATAACAAGAATAACAAGGCAAGGATTCCCACTCTCACCACTTACATTTAATGTAGTATTGAAAGTCCCGGCCAGTATAGGTAGGCCAAAGGAAAACAAAAACTCCCGAAGTGAAAAAGAAGAAATATCTTTATCTGTTTGATGACGTGATTATTATTGTATGAAACCCTATTTTACAAGAAAACTTTTGAACTAACAAAGCAATTCATCAAAGTTGTACTACACAAGATCGACACCAAAAAATCTCAGTTGCATTTCTTTATATCAAAAATGAATAACCCCCCCAAAAAATCTAAGAAAAGATTCCAGTTGCGATAGCATCAAAATTAATAAAATATTTGGGAATAAACCAAGAAAATGAAGGATTTATACACTGAAAATTATAAAACATAGCAGAAAGAAATTAGAGGACAGGAATAAACAAAAATGTCTCAAATTTATGGATTGGAAAATGTAACATAATAATATCTGTACTAACTAAAATTATCGACAGAGTCAGTTTAATCCCGATTAACTCTTTATAAAAAAATAAAATTAGTTTCTTACATTATAACATCTACAAAATTTAACCCAAATGGTATTAAAGGCCAAAATGTAGGAACTAATACTTTAAAAGTCGAAGAAATATCAGGACATTTTATTTGGAAATTAGTTCTTGAATATAACACCAAAACACAGTTAATAAAAAGTAAAATAAACAAATAAGAAATCCACCTTAAAAAATTTTTGCATATCATAGGAAACAAATAACATAAAGAGGCAAGCAAGAGATGTGAGGAATAATTCTCAAGCCTAAGAGTAGAACTGAGCAAGTAAGTCAGTGTATTCACATACTATGATACCAGTCAGGAAAGAAAATTGCTAGTGTCTATTTACAACCATGGGATTAATTCATCAGATATAATACTGAGGAAGGAAGGGATCATACATTTTGTGCAATGTTACTCAATTTATATAAATTTCAGGAATCAAAAAAGCTAACTTTTAATTCTTAAGAATGAATAGTACTGAAAATGTTCTCATAGAAGGTGAAATTAGAATGGTGGTTACCAGAGGCTGGGGAGATGGGATGGATGATGAAAGGTTTATAAATGGTCCCCTTAGTGGGGACCGAAATATAGTTTGATAGGTATTATTTCTGGTTGGCTATTGCACAGCAGGGAGACTATAGATAATAATGTGCTGTACATTTCGTATGGCTGGAAGAGAAGTGTTCGAAGGCTTCCACAATAAAGACATGATAAATGTTTGAGGAGATAGACACATTTAAACTTGATTTAAGCATTACAAACTACGCATATCTCAAAATACTATATGGCACCCCATTAATATTTATAATTTATATGTATCAGTTGAAAATAAATTTTAAAACAATGAATAATATATGGTAATTTATTAAGAAAAGCAAAGTATGATACTCAAAATAAATTTTAAAACAATGAATAATATATGGTAATTTATTAAGAAAAGCAAAGTATGATACTCATAAGAATGAAAGTATTCATTACCTCTCTGAAGAGGAGAGGAAAAGAATGCCAGGGTGAGTAGTGCAGAGATATTGTAGGATACTGGTGATGGCTTACAGTTTGGTGTGAATGTTAGAAACATAGGAACTCAGTCCATGATGTACAATTAGGAAATGAAAATAGTCAAAGATTTTTCGGTTAGGTTATGTTTGAGGTTGTCATAGGAAAGTTAAAACACTGTCGATTTCTTGCTTTCTCTTTTATGAATTACTACTGGGGAATAAAGGGACCTTAGTGGTTTTCAGTTCTTCTGTAGTCTAAAGGCCCCAGCTTTAAATTGTTTGACAGATGTAAGAATGATCTTAGAATTATGTCTTATTTTTGGAGTTGATTTCCAAAAGACAGTCATAGCCTTCCAGGATAATCACTGTTACAACATAATCAAGCTGGTGCAGTATTGCATATTTTAAAACTTCTCCACAGATTTCTAGTTCAATTTGGGTCTGTCTCTGTTTCCATTCATCCTCCAAATTATGAGGATAATGACCTCAGAGTACAAATTCTTTGCGCAATAAGGTAGACACAAAGTAAGTTCAGCGCATGTTTAAAACTTTAATCCCATGTTTCTTGAAGAACTGGGCCTATATTATACTCCTTTTAAGAAATCAAAATTCTAGATCAGTTTGTGTAGCATAAAGCAGTATTCTTTTCAATATTCATGAATGTATGGAGAAAGAAAGACATTTAGTGTTTAAATGCTTACATTTCATTATATTTGGGTGTATCATTATATATTTGGATGTATCATTATATATTTCTTAGGGTAGGATTTATCTTACTATAATGCTATTAAGATCTTTTAATATACTAATGTGTTGTATTAATCTCTAAGATTAGAGATTAACCATGGAACAAATAAAAATCTAGTCTTCCATAAAATATAATGTGAGACTGATTGAAAATATGGTAAATGTTTTAATTTAAAAAAAATTACTACCCCTTGCTTTGGACACACTTATCTCAACATTTTTATCTTGAGACAGAGTTTTGCCATGTAACTTGTTCAGGCTGGTCTTGTACTCACTAGGTAGCCCAAGCTGGCTTCAAACTTGCTGTGATCCTCCTGCCTCTTCTCCTAAGTGCTGGGATCACAGGTGTGTGACAGCACACCTGGTTTTCCAAACATTCTTGCCACTTTCTAAAGCACTTATAGAAACCCATTTTCATGAATATCTTCAGTTGTGCTGCCATGCCTGCTTAGTTGTTCTGAATCAATTCAAATTGCTTAACTGTCATGGTCATTTTAGTTTTGGGGGAGAGCCAGAAGTCACAGGGTACCAGAACTTGTAAATAAGGTGGATGAGGACACACTGCGATGGTTTTACAAGCCTACCTTCCCATTGGGTGGCACCTGGAAGCAGCATTCACTGTATATTTGATCACACTTCCTAAAGACATTCATGAAAGTGAACTTCCAGAACTGCTTCAGAAAGTGGCAAGAATGATGATATAAGTGTGTTCAGACTGAGGCAAGGTCAAGTGTTTTGAGGGGATTTAATGGCAATGTGTCTTTTACTGTAATATTTTAAAATTTTAAATATTCACTATGTATTTTGATCACACCTCATGTATTTTGAAGAGAAATTCTCTTGAGTAGTTGTTCTAGAAGACTAGTTCACTGACCACTGAATATGCCCCAAACCATTACATTGGGTCTGTGAATGCAAAACTATTTCATAATCATACTAGAACATCTTTAACTTTGTTGGCATTTGGGCTGATTGTTCCAAATGGGATACATACAGTCTACAGTAATTATACATTTTAAAATAAGTAGAAAGGAATAATTTGGAGGTTACTATCACATAGAAATGATAGCCTTTCAGGAGATCAAAATGGTAATTGCAGCTATTTAAACAATATACATTGTATACATATGTCAAATTGTACTATACAGCATAAATTAGCATTAATATTACAATGCAATTTATAAAATAAAATAGAAATGTAATGTTGGGTAAAGCTGTTGGATCCTCAGTACAAATTGAGGATGTATTACCAAAACGTCCTGGTAGGTGTACTTTTCTCTGCACAACCCTCCAAATTTATTTTTTTTATTTTTTTATTTTTTTGCGGCACCGGGGATTGAACTCACAACCTCGCGCCTGCCAGGGCAGGCGCGTAAGGCACTGAGCCAAACACCCGGCCCTGGTTTTTTGAGGCAGGGTCGCACTATGTAGCTCAGGCCGGCCTTACGCTTGCGTTGTAGCCCAAGCGGGCCTCGAACTCACAACGCTCCACCTACCTCAGCCTCCCGAGTGCTGGGATTAAAGGCGTGTGCCACCACGCCCGGCTTAACCCTCCAAATTTAAAGAGGAAAGAAAAAGTCCAGTTACTGAAGAATATCTTTAATGAAGCAGATATAATTATTAACTTCAAAAGAAATATCAGTCCTTGATTGCATATCTTTCAATATGCTGAGTGAAAAAAATGAAAATTACATATAGAGCACTACTCCTTTGACTTTCTTAAAGAAAAGGACTTGCATGATTGACCTGTTGGTTGAGCTGATCAAATTTCTCACTGAACACCATTTTTCCTTTGACATATGGGCAAAGTGTGTCTATTCACAATTGGATGTTTGACAGGTTTTTTTTTTTTCTTCAATGAGTTAGGTCAACTTTTCACTTTGAAGAAGACAACAGATTATGTCTTGCTAATGATAAAATTTATTAAGCATGAATACCAAGTTATATTAAAGATGCAAAATACAACATTGCACTTTGATTTAACAGATAAAACTTTCATTGTTGTGAACTTATTTTCTAATTAATGTGACCCCAACTAAAATTTACCTAATTTTGGTGTACTATCAATGAAAAATATACATAAATATCTGAAATGCTATTAAATATTCCTTAATTTTACAACTACATATATATGTCTTATTATATTTGCCTCATATGTTTCAATAAACACAATATATTATAACACAGTGAATGCAAAAGTATGTATGAAAATCTCTCTTCTGTTAGACCAGACATTAAAAACACTTGAAAAAAATATAGAACAAGGTCACACTTCTAAAATTTTTATCAGAGCAATACTGTTTTATTTTACTCTCACTTTATACTTTCCAGTTTCATCAATTTTCCTGTAAGTGTCTCAGATTTGTCCTTTTTTACAGTTGAGTAGTATTCCATTGTATAGAGACACAATATTTTCTTTATCCAGTTATTTGTAGATGGATAAACAGCTTCTTAAACATTATGTTTTAAACATGAGATAAGATTAATAACATTTAGAAGAAGGAAAATGGGGAAAGGAGATTTAGAGGAGAAGGAGAGAGGGAGGCAGAGAGAAAGGGTAGAGTTTATAAAGAAGAATCAAGCTGTATTATGTGCATGTATCCACTCCCCAAGGTACTGTAAACTGCATTTATTGCAGCATGTATTAAGAAAAGCTAAAATAAAGAAATACTAATCAAGTTAAGTCAAAAATCAAGAAACATTACTGTTAACACATAATGAGTTTATTATTGTTATTAAGGCAATCTCATGGAATTCTAAGTTATCCATTTTAGCTTGTTATATGGTATATTAAATAGATAAAATCCACATGAGCAAAAGTTATTTGACTTCTTCAGTAACTTTAGAGTGTTAAACTTCCCTAAGATCAAAAAAACTGAGAACTACTGCTTTAAAAATGCTTTAGTATGAAAAATCCAAGAAGCCCTTTTTTATAAGAAAAAGTATTAATATATATTACATGTTCATGTCTTCTACAGATTTTTCTAACGTAAAATATGATATATTCCAAATGATAAATCATTCTCAAAGTTTTTCATAAAAAGCAGCAAATTACTTCAAAATATTTCATATTAATAGATGTATCAAACTTCGATCAAATTCACACGTTGAGAATCTCAGTTCATCAAAGAACGTTAGAGTTCAAAGAGGCCTTAGAAATCACATAGTCCAGTGATTGTCAAGCATTGTCTGTTAACCTTCGTTTAAGTTACATCCGGAACTTGGGTCTTACAAATTCCTAGGTCTTACCCTTGGGGATTTTGATTCCATAGAGGAAGAGGAGAAATCTATATTTATAAAAGCACTCTGTTACAGTTCATTATCAAGAACCACCAGAAGCCTCAATGACTCATAGGCGGGGTTTGGGAAAAAAATCGGATCAAGGGGACATTATGACTGACTTGCTGTTAGGCGGTGGAGCCTGGTTGAGGGTGAACTCTCACTGGAGGTGTGACCTAGAAAGACATAGCTCTCTGTCCAACTCCTCCCTTTTCTCTCTTTTCCTGACCACCATGATTTGAGCAGCTTTTCCTCCGCTATGCTCCTCTACCATGACACCAACCATGCATAAACTCAAACTTCTGAAATGTGAACCAAAATAAAACCTTCTTTAAATTGTGTATGTCAGATATTTTGTCCCAGCAGTGAGGATTTTGACTAAGACACACCTAAAATTATTGTTATGCCTAACCAGTTTTGAAATAATGATTTGGTACACTATGTTACTTTCTAGGCAAGGTTCAACAAACTAGAATTTGTAGGCCAAATCTAGTTTAACACCTGTTTTTATAAATAAAGTATTATTGGAACAAAGCCATGACTACTTGTTTATGCATTGCCTACTGATGCTTCTAGGGTACAATGTCTGCATAGAATAGCTGTGATAGAGACTCTGGTCTATAAAACATAAACTCTTTACTATTTGCTCATTTTCAGAGAGAATATCCTGCTATGCTATAAGAAAAACAGTAAATTTAGACTTTGTAAGGATTTTTCATTACTTTAGCCCATTCAGGGTACTATAACAAAATATCTTAGACTGAATAATTTATAAATAGCAGAAATATACTGTTTAAGGTTCTGAAGCTTCGAAGACCCAATATTAAGTCATCAGAAGACTCCATGCTTGCCAAGGGTCCCTTCCTCGAAGTTCCCTCTATATGTTCTCCTGTGGTGGAGAGGCGAAGGAGGGTTACAAGCTCACTCAGGCTTCATTTATAGAGGCACTAATCTCATTTGTGAAGGGAAAGCCCTCATAAGCTAATCACCTAAAGGTTCCAGCCTTTAGTACCATCGCAATGGGGCTTAATATTCAAATTACAGGAAGTAGTAGCACAATTCAGATTAGAAATCAGGTCCCTTAACACTGGTCTAATGTACTCACCACTACACCGGGTAGATTTTTTAGCACAATGGGCAAATTAGCTATTTGTGCTGATACTTAATTTAGAGCACAATTATGTTAAATAGTAAACTACTATTTTGTACTTAAATTATAACTTGACTTGAATGAATTAGATGTGAATTCAAAATGTAGTTCAGCGGCACAAGTGCCTGACAAACTCAAGGTCCTGAGTTTGATTTTCAGTTTAAAAAAAAAATTCCCAAATTCAACTTGCTATTGTCAGGCAAGTGGAGGAAAAGGTTTTGTTTTCAGCTTATTTCCAGTGTTACATGATTCAAATATTCTTTTCAATAGCTCATTGAAAAGGACATCTGAAACAATGAAAATTGCTGCCATTTTATTTTATGCTAACTACATGGCAAGTACTAGAAACTTTCTGTGCATAATCACAATGATTTTTCACATTTCCTCTCCAATTCCTGTTTTACCTGCCCAATGGTTTCAAGAGCACTTCTGCATTTACCTGTTGTATATGTTGGGCTTCTTTGTAAAGTTTAGTTTGAAGAAGTCTCTGAAGCCAAAAAAAAACAAAGCAAAGCAAACAAAACAAAACAAAAAACAAAAAACAAACTTGTATACCACTGTATTGTCTCTTTTACTGTTCATAAATCCCCTACAAGTAACTATTCTGCTCATATGCAAGATGAGCAAATTGTTCCCTATGAGCGTAAGTGCAAATGGTGGAAATTGAACTCAAGTCTATAAGCACTAAAGCATGTGTTCATATTTTCATACAGTTTTACAGAACTGAGGAAGCTCTAGAGAAATCTTGTAAGACTTGGCTTATGTTGGAGAAGATGATAGAAGGAAGGTATGTTGATATTCTTAAGGGTAAGATGAGAGAATAAAAAATATCTTTTCTTTGAAAAGTCGTCGTTATATTTACAATCCTGTTTTTGTAGGTGCTTCTAACTGAGGCAATTTTAATTCATTATTCCTGATGGACACAGTTCATTTGCTTCTTCAACTGTGACACAAGGGAGATTAGGTCCCAGGCCCTCCTAGCCTGAGAAAAAGGTAACTGCAGTATGTTTATGCAAAGTTTGGTTGATTGGTTTTACAAAGATTAATTCAGCCTTGTCACAACATTTCTCAAAACCAATATTGTAGGCTTTGGAGTTTGGCCAGGTAACTGTCAGTTGAAATTGTCTGATGTAAGAAGGTTTTGCTTGCTGAAAAGGTCCAAGCATTGGTTCTGTTTTTTGTCTTTCACTTTTTCTTTCTACATTGTATTGCCTTGCAAATCTCACTCAGATACCCTCATTTATTACAGCAATGCCTCTTTATCTATACTTAGTTGCTTTTTGTAATTCATCGTATTTATTAATAGGAATATTTACAGAGTTCATTTTCCACTGCTAACTTAAGCATGTGAATTGTTGTCTCATGTGACCTCCGTTTAGAAGTTCATTTTTAATCATAATAGTGTCTATAGATGAGAAGATATTAGTATTAATTTTTTAAAAATTGAGAACTGCTTTACCTTTTAGTAACTGCAACCAAATAAATTCTAGAACTTGGTATGTTTCTTGCTACAGAGGCATTTGGCTCCATGCTGCAGCTCACAGAGTAGTTTGAAGGAGACGCAAATGCATTTTCACCCATGGACAGAGCACCAGGTTCAATAAGGTTCCTAATGGAATCTGAGAAATCTTTATAGAACCTAGTATCTTTGATTTCATGAAGATTATATTAATCTCTCAGCCATGAAAGAGATAGAACAGTGGCTGACTACCTGAAAATTCAATCTTAACACTTAGAAAACATCATCTTTGTACATAAAAGATGGGCATCACTGAGCATAGTGTAACTTTATGTAGCCAAATGGAATGAGCTTGAGTTTTGAAGTTTGGCAGATATGGATTGAAGTACTATTTTTACCAATGATTAGTGATATGATCTTGGACTAGGTTGCTTTAACTCTCTTGAGTCTCTGTTTTTTGAGAGAGAAAGAGATAGAAAGGGAGAAGGAGGGAAAGAGGGATGGAGAGAGAGAGAATTTATGATTTAATGAGGACATGAAGAACTTTTCTCACTTCAGCCACGACATTTAAATCACTAATACTTTACAGATTAAAATAAAAAATAAACCACAGTAATATTGTCATAAGAACGTTTCTTCATTCAAATTCTAAAAATACAATTGTGGGGACCATCTTTTTAGTCAGTGCTTTAAGAAAAGTGATAATGTCTTTGAGAAGAATAGTAAATAATGATGTTTAGAATGTAGTTAAATATTTTCCTTGTTTGAGTTTGTTTCTTTACATATGAATGTGTATTTTCTCATGTCATGAATTTTAATTCACAAACCCTTCCTGTCTTTTTTTGTATAGCAACTGATACTAATGGGAAAAGTAATTGAACCATTTCACATTGAAAGTTGTGTATTTAGTTCTCAAATAGAAATATTGCTAGATTTGATGATACATAGAAGTGTCCCAAAATCTGTTTGGTACAAACCTTTCTTCATTGTTTTGTTTTATTTTCTCCTTAATATTTTCAGTTTGCAATTTTTTTTGAGATTTTCTATATAAAAGGTCTGAAACCATATGTAGAAGTATTTTCTATAGTGCTCATGTCTTCTAACACACATTTGGGTTTATAAAATCTAACCTTGTAGAAGCACTTTACATTAGTTAATGAAACTTTAAAAGAATATTTTTGCTATTTTGAATATGACTTAGGTAGCCATTCTGCTACAATCACAACCCTGAAAAATTGCTAAAGAATGAGAAAAAGCCCTGAATGAATGGAAACAGCTGTCTTATTGTACAAAATCTGAAACAAGAGCTTCGTAAAAAATAACTTGGCATGTTGTACTCCCAGTATCAGGATCCATAATGTTTGAATTTTTTCTTTGTACATGTTTTGTGCACTTGAAATAGTGCATTTGCATGTGAATGGAAGAAAGCAAAATTATATTCTAGGGTTTATGAAAGGAAATTACTGAT
This sequence comes from Dasyprocta punctata, assembly GCA_004363535.1. Lineage (NCBI taxonomy): Eukaryota > Metazoa > Chordata > Mammalia > Rodentia > Dasyproctidae > Dasyprocta > Dasyprocta punctata. The sequence goes on from RJWM01027254.1 coordinate 13,775, forward strand.
TGGCTCTTTAATTGGGCAAACACCATCTGAGCTGCTTTTTCCATTTATTTTCAGGTTTGACATTAACTCAAACCTTTGCTGCAGTGAAAATAGTGTTTTTAGCATGTGGTTCTAAGTCAGTCTAAATATGTCATCATAATCTGTAACAAAAGGGAATGTCTTAACACCTGGTTCATGGTTGACCCTGTTTGCAAGGTTGACTCTTCAGATTTCTAGGGAGTAAGACAAAGGTTTACTTCAGCTCTACTGATCCTTTCTGGAAGACATTTGGAGCTTTCAAGAAGTAGTGGCAGTTCTCACTTGGTTTCTTACTCATGCTCTTCTAATTCAGTGATGTATTCTTTTCTCTCACTTTCAACTTCCATAGTCCTGTTTTAGGACAACTCTTAAATAATAGTTTTTGCCATGCAACTAACATAAACGAGTGAAATATATCAGGAAAGGTCTGCAGGCAGAAGAAAGTCCATGCTCATTGAAAAGGGACAACAGATAATTGCCACATAAGAATGTTGACCTTATGTTGCCAGACCTTCCAACTCCTTATGAAAATTCAGATACATAATTTTTAAATAGGAATTTTCTGGTTTTTAATACTAGAAAATAAGTTTTAAAAATGCACACACACTCTTTGACTTGCACTGCATAAATTACATAAAACTCATGTATGGGCTACATGTAACTTGAAATCTCTGTTTAAGGGGCTTGTTTTCTGATTAAGGTAATAACGATTTAATAAGATCAATTTATGTTCTTGTAACTTGCAATTTATGTCTTGAATGTTTCTTCATTTCTCCATTCAGTTACACATTTATGAACGATTTACTATACAGTGCTGTTAATTTTTACCACTATCCTAGGCATTGGGAACACAGTCTAATTAATTGTTGTCTTTCTGTAAGGATGTGAGTGTGTGATTCAGAAAATAAATAATCCCCATTGAGCATGATGAATGTCATGAGAGAAAGAGGCATAGTGTATAATGATAGCACAGAGAAAGGTTAATACGGTCTCTTAGATTAGTGAAATAAATGTATGTATCTCTCTCTAACAGGTCTCTTAAAAGAGGTTGCAATGGTAGGATGTTAAACTTATCATACTGGTGGGGAAGAGATTTGTGGGTAGACGGGCCTTTCGAGTCCTCCTAAATAGAGCATCCTTGTCATCTAGCAATTGAAAAAGATGATGCTTTCATTTTACCCTTTGACATCTATTGAATGTCATTTCTAAAGTGAAATACTCAGAAGAGTCAATAGACTGTTCCGTTTTATATTGCTTTGACTAGGTGTCAGCAAATCCAATCATATCAGATCATTTATTACTCTGAGAAAATCCCTTGACAAACTCAGAGATTAAATTGTTGTTGATGGGCTATTCAAGAGATATTTCTACTACTTCCTGTAATAGAGAGAGTTACTCACAGTTCAGGCCAGGTTTGGTATTATGGCTTTGTAAGAAAAATAAGCATTTAAGAAGAGGGAATCAAAGTGAAATCTTGAATTTGTTTCAAATTAAAACCAAATCTCCATGCACTGTCAAAATCTTCAGTTTTCTTTATGTTGAGGGCAGTTCATGCAGAGAGAAGATAAGAGTGCCCAGTAAACAAGTAGCTTTCAGATCGCAGATAAAATGCAAAACGAAAGCACTCAGCTGATGGATGGAAAATGTTATTTTCCTGCTTTGAGTTGATGCTATATTTTATGGGAAATGAGTTCATATCTGCCCTACTGACTTATTCCAGTGAGAACAGTCACATTTCCTAAAATTGTTTATTTGTCACTGACTCCTTAGAACTTTAAGGAAAATTAGTATTAGTTACTGAGTCATTTCCAAACGAAAAATCCAGAAGTTTATAATAGAAGCATTGATTGGGTGTTGGACATGGGATAAATGCTTACATTTCACAGGAGACACAGCACGTGCAGGTGGCACAACTGCTTGTGGTGTTACATGGATGAAAATTCTTGCCATCAACCAAACCCTCTGCAGAGCATGCTATGTTAAATTCACTGCTATAACTCAGAGCTTCTAGAAGAAAAATTTCTTTACTATGCAGGTTACATGTATTTCATTTTCCTATTCTTTCCTTCCAGATAAGCAATTTTAGATATATCAGAAAATGTTTTCTTACCTCTTGAACTGAACCTTAGCAATGGTGTGAAGGTATTTGAAGGCCTCTACATTGTCAACATAAGATCAAGAACATAGTATTTGGGTTTGAATGCTGTCCTTGATACTTGTTAGCTGTATGCCGCGGATTATTCATTGAATCTCCTTGTACCTCAGTTTACCCATTTTAAAAGTACAGATACTAATCTTTGCCATATTGGCATGTTATGAGGACTGAGATGATGGTATACTTCCTTGAACACGGTAAGTGTGCGATTATCATTAATTACATTCCTTCCTTCACAGGTTTCTCCTTCAGAGCAGTCTGATGTCTCAAGTATTTAAGGCCTACAGACAACATGGGAGAAGATAGTTATAAGGAAAAGGGGTCCAAATAATGAGCCTCAAATTAGTCAATACAGATGGTCATTAGAAGTGTCTTTCTGACTGATTAGGCCTACTTCCTGACATTTGGTATTCCTGGAATGCTCTGAGTTCTGGGTACTTATTTATTTATTTATTTATTTATTTATTTATTATTTTTTAGTACCAGGAAATCAAACTCAGGACCTTGAGCTTGTCAGGCAGGTGCTATGCTGCTGAGCTATATTTTCTGCCTGGATCCTTCTTTGTGTACAAGTTTTAGATGCTAATTTGCACTGTAACTTTCAGTAGATTCCAAACCAGGGCAGGAAAAATTTTCAACGGAAACTCCTTGTTTCTGATTTATCTTACATACTTGAGATGGAAGATTTGCCTGCAGGAGTGAAGAATATTTTATTCTAAATTCAGACTCCATTGAGCTAGGAACCTTCATGCAGAGAAAGCTCCTACTGAGTACAAGGGGAACGTCACCTAAAAAAATAGCTATACAACTTGGCCTACTGTGTATAGATAGCTACTCAAAAGTGTTTTGAAGATAGAGAGAGCATAGATTTCCTTCCCCTGCCCCCGGTGGATGCTCCAAACAAACATATCAATAAAGATCTGCATTCTGTAAGGGACAAAACACAAACTTAGTTTAGTTCCATAGCCTTGAGTTTCAAAAATCTCAGAAGGTCTTTTGTGAAAGAGACAATGGTGCAGTGAATTTCCAAAGTTCATTACTTTAGCCTTGTCAGTATAAAAAAATGATAAAATGGCAAGCACTATAATTGGTGACATTTTAATTTGAAAATCATTACTGTAGTAGAAAAAATTATAATTTTCTCTTATTTTTGATAAAGAGAGCAAATAAATCAAATGTATTGTGACTCCATGGAAAATATGAAATAAGTCTAAGATAAAATTAACAGTTATTAATCAACCAAGCACAGAGCATATATTTATACCTGAATCAGGACAACAGTATATTTTCAGAATACATAGAAAATATGGCTGCTGCTCCTGAAGTATTTACAGGATATAAAAAACAAATAAATATTATATTTAAAACAATAATTAGAACAGACCACTATATTATTCTGAGCACTTCATATTTCTGAAATTTTCCTAAGTAGTTTTACTCATTCATCTTGCTATTTAAATGTCAGGTCGTGGTTCCTTCCACATAATAGGAAAAACAGGAAAAATGAATCAGTGAGTACCAGAAATGTAGACAAGCTTAGAAAGTACAGTTGGGAGAGGAAATGGTACCTAAATGATCAATAATAGGGTACTGAAAAAGAGTGTCTGTACAATTCTTCCTCAGGCTATAAGATTTATCACTGATTAAGCATAAAATTAGAAAAAAATCAAATCTCAATTTTGTCTATGATTTTCAAATATTACTTATCAATTCTCTCTATTGATGGCAACAATTATGTCTTGTTGAATGTGCTTTCAATATCTAATCATACTAACATACAATAAATAGCTCACATATAATTATGTAATATCTGTGCAAGGAACCACTCTTGTTTCACCCCTTCCTTTCCTTTCCCTCCCCTTTTCTTCCCTTCTCTTCCCTTCCCTTCCCTCTCCTCCTCTCCTCTCCTCTTCCATCCCTTGCCCTCCTCTTTCCCTTCCTTCCTTCCTTCCTTCCTTCCTTCCTTCCTTCCTTCCTTCCTTCCTTCCTTCCTTCCTTCCTTCTTATTTTAGTTACTTTATCATTGCTGTGACAAAATCACACAACACTCTCAAGTTAAAGGAGAGATTTATTTTGGCTCATGGTTTATAGATATTTTGTGTAATTGACTGGCTCCAAGGCAGGATGGCATGGCAGAGGGGCATGGTAGAGTAGAAATAGTTCATGGCAGGCAGGAAGTAGAAAGGGATCAAGGAAGGAGGAGAGATAAATACCCTTCCAGGCCACACCCACAATCACCCACCTCTTTCCAACAGGTTAAACCTCTAAACATCACACCCACTTATAATTCAACAATGAGTATCACACACTCATGATCCAATCACCTCACGAAAGCCACACCTATGAGTGCATGAGGCTTTGGAGGGATATCTTGATATAAACTGTAACACTTCATGTAGTACTGGGAATTGAACCCAGGTGTTATGCATGGTAGACAAGTGCTCTAACATAGTGCTACATCCATAGCCCTTTAATTTTCTTTTTTAAATAATTGAGAGTCTCACTAAGTTGCCCAAACTAAACTGGAAGTTGTGACTCTCCTGCCTCAGCCTCCTGAGTAACTGGGATTAGAGACATGCAGAACCACATTCAATCTCTTCTCTCATTTTTCTATAGTTTTTCCTTTTCCATTGTGAGTTGTTATTCTTCTATTTGGCAATGAAATTTTGATTTCCCAAGGTTCCATTCTCCAGCTTTTATTTTCTTCTTCTACCTATAGACTTTCATTGTGCCAATTTCTTCTTCAGTGATCACTTTTTTCCTGGTGTCCAAACTTGGTAGGCTAGTAACTTAGATAGCATGTGTGAACTTTGAAATGAAATAAACATAGATTCAAGTTCACAGTTGTGCTACTTATTAGCTATGGGGCTTAGGACCCAGATATGCTTACCTTCCTTAATCATTCACTTGCCCTTCCTATAAAAACGTTAGTAATAATATCTAACACATAAGCCTGGCGTGGTGGCACACTCCTGTAATCCTGGCACTCAGGAGGATGAGGCAGGAGGATTGTTGCAAGTTCAAGACCAACCTGGGCTACAAAGTGAGCCCAAGACCACTATGAACTGCACAGCTAGACCCTGTCTTAAAAAAAAATCTAACCCGTAGTGTTGTCATGGGAATTAGGTGAAATGATAAAATAAATATGCTGTGTCAGAAACTTATTAAACACTTGACAAATGTTTTCTTCCTTTACATTTGTTTGTAAAGTTTTTTTTTTTAAATTAAATTTAGGGCCTGGGATTTAACTCAAGGGCATAGCACCTGCCTGGCAAGTGCTAGGTCCTGAATTCAATTCCCGGTATCAAAAAGAAAATTAAATTTAGTTCATCTGAAGTATGCAATTCAGTGGTTTTTTGGTAAAGAACAAGGTTTTATCATATTTAAGATAATTTAATTTAAAATTTTTATTTTCCCAGAAAACAATGTATTTATTGGCAGTGACTCTGCTTTCTTCCCAATCCCAGCTTTAGGAAAACACTAATTTTTTTGTGCCTTTATAGATTTATCTATACTTGATATTTCCTACAAAAGAAATCATATGACACAGAATAATGCTTTCAATGTTTGCTCATGTTGTATCACGTATCAGATACTTCATCCTTTTTATTACTGAATTATATTTGAGCAACATACCACATGTTATTTATCCTTATATTATTTGGAGGACATTTGAATTGTTTCCATTTTATGGCTCTTATAAGTAATATCACTAAGGACATTTATGTACAAGTTTTAATGTGGACCCACGTTTTCATTGCATGGATATATTCCTAGGAATTGAGTTGTAGGTTTTCATTGAATAGCAATGTTTAAGATTTTGAAGGAATATTATATTGTTATTCAAAGCAACTGCACCATTTAATAGTCCAACCAGCAACATATGAAGACTGTAACACCTGTTTTAGTTTTTGCTTTTTAATTTTAGATATCCTAGTATGTATATTATAGTATCTCAGTGATCTTTAATACTTCCCAAATAACTACCTTTTAAATATATGCAATGGACATCTGTGTATTTTCTTAAGAGAAAAGATGAAGCATATATAGCACCCACTTTTAATTCAGTTGTTTATAACTGAATTACAAATGTTCTAGCTCATGAATACAAGTCTCTGGTCAGATGTACGATTTATTACAATTTTTTCTCATTCTCAAGTGTCTTTTTACTTTCTTGATGGTCATTTTTTGAGTCACAGGTAATTTAAATTTTTGCATATTCATATATATATATATATATATAGCAAATATTTACCTTTGTGTTTTTGGTGTCATAGCTAGGGAATTATTGTTCAATTCAACATCATGGGAATTTATTCATTTATTTCCTTCTATTTAAGCTTAGCTCTTACATTTAGGTCTATGATACATGAGTCCAATTTCATGCTTTTATAAGTGGATATCAATTTTTCCATTACCACTTACCAAGAAGACTCTTCTTCAGCATTGGATAGTCTCAGCACCCTCATCAAAAATGAATAGCTTATAAATGCATGAGTTCATTTCTGCACTCTCAGTTCAATTTGGTAGATCTCTGTCTATCCCTTAGGCCATTGCTACACTATCTTGATTACTATGGGCGGCATTGTTTTCAATAAAATAGGGCAATACTAGCCTTCCAACTTCATTCTTTCTCAAAATTGTTTTTGATATCCTGAGTCTTTTGGATTTCTCATAGAAATTTTGAATCGGTTTATAAGCTTTTCCAGAAAGGATTAGTAGTTTTTTTGATAAGAATTACATTGAATCTCCATATCGTTCTGAGGATTATTGCTATTGTCATAATATGAAGAAGTGCTTCAGCTTACAATGATGGGTACCTTCTTATTTGCTTATGTTTTCTTTAAATAATTAATGTACTTCTTTTGATGTTGCATGGTTGTACAGACATACCCAAAGGAAGATTTTGCTTTCTTTTATATTGACTTTTATCCTACAACTTAAACTCATCTTTTGGTTTTAATAATTTTGAGTGGTTTCTGCAAGATACATACAACAATATGTTATGTGTAAAGATTTTTTTTTATATTTTGAATCTTGATTCCTTTTTATTGTCCTTCCTTGCCTACTTAAGAAATTGTGAATAAAAATTGTGAGAGTGTACATCTTTGTCTTGTTTATAAACTTAGGGAGAAGGTTTTAAGCCTTAAATCTTATACCATTAATATGAGGTCAATTGTGTGTTTTTTATAGGTGCCCTTTATAAGATTCAGAACTTTTCCTTCTATGCCCATTTTTAATTAATTTTAGCATGTGATTGTGCTGGATCTTGTCAGGTGCTTTTATGTATAGATTGAGCTAACTTTGTGGATTTTGGCCTAGGGAATAACACTGATTTTTGTGTGTTTATTCGTCCTTGGAATTGTGGAATAAATCCCACTTATTTATGATATATAATTATTTTCATATGTTGCTAGATTTTGTTTGCTAGTATTGCATTGAGAATTTTTGTGTTAAACTTAATTAAATTTGGTGGTCTGTGTTTTGCCTGTGTAATAACTTTGTGTCTATTATTATTATTATTATCTTAAGAGGTAACATTTGTTTTGTAAAATTAATTGACAAGTCCTTTTTCTGCTCCATTTTTTTTAAATAAGAGTTTATAAAGACATGGTTTTAATACTTCTTTAACTATTTAGTAGAAATTATCAGCAAAGCCATCTAGTCCTGGTATTTTCTTTATAGTAAATTTTTGTATTACTAATTCAGTCCCTTTACTTTTTGGAGTTCAATCTGTATTTTCTATTCCTTTTTTGAGTCAGTCTCAGTAGTTAGCATTTTTGCAGGAATTTGTGCATTTCAACGATTTCCTAAATTTTTTGGCAAAGAATTACATTATTCCTTTATAATCCTTTTTCCTTTTGTAAGATATATTTACTCACTTTTTTCATGGTCATTCTAACTAAAGTTTTGACAATTTTGTTGATCATGTCAATAAATCAATTTTGGCTTTCATTGATATTTGTCTATTGTATTGCTTCTGTTCTCTAGTTTATTTCATTTAGTCTTTACTATTTCTTTCTTCCTGTTTTATATTTAATATTATATTTATATTTATTGTTTGTGTTCCTATGATGGAACAATAGGTTATTGATTTGAGTTTTTTAAATTTAGGCATTTACAACTACAAAATTTCAGCCAAAGATTATTTTACCTATATTCTATATGTTTTTTTTATGTTTAGCATTTGATTACATTTAGTGTTTGATTATCTCAGAGTATTTTCTAATTCTTTCTCTCATGTTTTCAATACTCATTGATTAATAAGGAGTGTGTTATTTTAAATTTCCATGTGTCTGTCAATTTTTGAAACTTTCTTCAGTTATCGATTTTTGTTTTTATTTCTTCATATCGTGAGAAGGCACTGTGCATGATTTTAATCTTTTGAACTTTGCTAAGGCTTGTTCTATGGTCTTGTCCAACGTGTATATTGGGAAAAGTTACTTATGTACTTGAGAATGTAGTCTATGCTGATACTGGGTACAGTATTTTATTAATGTCATTAGATGTAGTTGATTTATACTGCTGTTCAATTCTTCTATTTATTTGTTGATATTTTTTCTATTCGGTTTGTTCATTACTGAAATTAGGTTGTTTAAGACTTCAATTTCTTCTGTGGTATTTTCTTTTTTCCCTTCAGTTCTATCAGCTATTGCTTCATGCATTTTGAATCTCTGTTGTTAAGCGCACGTATGTTTTTAATTTTTATATTATCTATGTAGATTTATCCATCTATAATTATGCAATATCCCTTTTTACCTACAATGAATTATTTCTTAGAAAAATCTATATTTGCTTAATTAACAATTCAAGCTCTTTTAAGATTTTTATTTGCTTCTGTGTATCTAGAGGTTATGGAAAAGTTTTAATCACCAAATACCATTTATTAGAGTGCTTCATCTTTCAGAATCATTTGAATTACATTCACTAATTGTTCAAATTATTTAACATCATTCATACTGTTCTTTGGAGTCAGCACAATAAGAGTATGAGTGTTATACCTGGTATTATAATCATCGTGGTCGCCATTAGTGTGCTGTAACAGGTTAACACTGGTTTAACAAATCTAATTATATACATCTATTCCCAACTCTGCATTTGGTTGTATCTCATTCATAGCTTGAAATCAATCTAGGTTAGAGTATTTTGCCACAGGAAGTATAAAATTATACAATCCAAGGATTTGTTTTTTGAACAGCTGTTTTATAAGCATGCTATCAACTGGCTGACTTATCGAATTTAATTTCACTATTAGTTTTTTTTCGGTGGCACCACAGCTAGCTTTGTAGTGATATTTTAGAATTCATCAGCATGCTTTATGTCAAAAATGTATATACAATTTTTTGTTCTTAGACATTTCTGGTGTTACTGCCTTCTTCAAGACACAAGAAGCTGTTATCTTCCATTTCAAGGTCAGAATACTTGCTTCACTTACTTTTGACCTGCAGACTCATCGTTAATTTTTCATTGTTTGTAGCGATAAAATGTTAGCTGGATACCCTTGTGGAAAATGGAGGTTAATGTTCAGAGTTTCTTTGAATAAGGGAATTGGCTAAGTTAACAGTACTTGTAATTTTTTTTCCTTCAGCTTGCCTATTTTTGCAGGTGTAAATATTCAGCATTCATCTTCTGAAAAGCATAAAGCAAATAGTTAAGTATGACATATGGCTGTGAATTACAATCACGTGCAAAATCATCTGTGTTCATGTGCCTTGATCCTACTTAAGTTAGCTAAACAGAGTATTTATTTTAAAGTTGCTCTCAAGTCATGTATGTACTTTATTGACAAACCCTGACCCAACATAGATTGATTACAGCTGAGTTACAAAATGCTCTTGCAGCAGTCGGAGTGGAAATGCTGACTGTGAGTGTGTTTAGTTGAGTCAGGCTAGCAGATGTGGCAGGACTGTAGTTCAGAAAAAGTGTTGGTGAAGCATCTGAAAATAAAGAAATTATTGAGAATATCTTCTTATTGCAGAGATTCATGCACAAAAAATTCACTTTCTACTCGGAATCTCAGATAATTTTACAAGGCTGAGAATGACACAGGAATTGGTAAATCTATTTAAATCATAGTTCTGGTTTGACTTTTGGCAAAATTATGTGATATTAGTCAAATTTAAGTACTTTGAATCTCAATTTTTCCAACCATACAATAAAAATAGTAATACCTGCCTTATCAGGTATTGTCATAAGATTTAAATTAAGGCTAACTGTATGCACATTTGCATTAATATAGTATCAGATACATTTCTTTCCCCTTACCTATGAGTTTTTGTTACTTTCACTTGTCATTTTTGGGCACAATTTTTTAAAAAAACATTTCTTCTTTAAACAGTTGAAACAAGGACTTTCTTCTAAGTGATTAAGATAATTGAATTGCTGTCAGAAGTATTTGAAACTTTATTTTAATAGTTTCTACAATTATCACTTCAAATGGAAGTCAAATACCTCAGAGATTTACATTGATTATTGTGCACTTACTCTTCATCAAACGCTTTTGTAAATAGTTTATGTATATTATCTCTGTCAATTGACAATCCAAATAGCAAGTGTTATGATCCTGTTATGGTTTAGATCAAGATATCCCCCAAAGTCTCATTCACTCAGAAGTGGGACTTTTGGGAGGTGAATTAATTATGGGAACATTGTAGCCGACTTGCTGTTAGTAGGTGGAGTTTGTTCAGAAGAGCCAGGTCACTGTGGGAGTAGCCAGAAGGTTATAATTCTTTTCTTGGCTCCTTAATTGACCTTCTTTGCTTCCGTGCAATCATGCTCTGACCATTTCCTTCTGTCATGACATCCTGCTTTGGTGCCAGCTGACCATGGAATAAAGTGAGAGCTAATATAAATAAATCTCTCCTTCTTTAATGTAAGGGTGTCTGACACTATGTCTCAGAAACGAAGAAAGTGACTAAGATGGATCTGTATCTTAAATATTAAGAAAATGAGCTACTTGACCAAGTCATACAGCTAAATTACATGGTAGATTGGAATTTTGACCAAATAGTTTATCTTCAAGACATGTGCTTTAAATATTTGCTTCTCAATTTATGGCCCATGTGCTAGTAGTAATTGACATCATTTGGAGCTTGTTAGAAGTTCAGTTTCTGATCCTATGCTAGACCTACTGAATCAGAATATGCATTTTATTAGAACGCTCAGTTCCCCTATGTACACTGAAACTTGAGAAATACTGCTTAACCTAGTATGGATGGAAATATGAGTCCAGTGACCTAACACATATATTTCTCATATGCCAAATCAAATAAACACTGGAGATTACAGAAGGAAAAAAACTCCCATATTTAAGAAAATGAAGAAAGCAAAATTTCCACATTACTAAAAACTAAAATAAACGTATACACAGTTATACTGCAGAGGAGACTATATTTAAAACAGGCACCAACGTCTGCCTGGCAACATCTTTCATTACAGTTGAAAAAGATTTGCTAGCATAAACCACAGGAAAATTTTTAGACTCTCTGAGGTATTCTGAATGAAACTGAAAAAAAAATGTGGATGGTCTCTTTAAAAAAAAGACATGGTCAAATGAACTACAAATCAACCTTTTCTCTGTCCTCGCATTTCAATCAGGGAAAAAAGTGAAATGCAAAATAATATAAAACTGAACTAGCACCAAATCACCTGGCTGTAAAGGGAAAGCTTGGTGCCAATGTACTTATAATGCAAAGCAGTCTTAGGAAAGCCTTAGTTAAATAATATGGACATATTTTTATTTGTTTATTGTTTTAAAGGAATGCTCAAGTCTACATGAGAAATATCCTTTGCTTATTTGAGAGTAGATTATCATATTATTCCATAAAAAGGTATATTTCAACATGATATATAACATATTAGGAAAAGTTATGACAAAATCATCTGTGCTTTTGATTGGTGGGGTGGCAGAATTGAAATGAGGACAATCAACTTTACTCTCTGGGATAATTGAGGTCTGTATATCCCCTCTCCAGAAGTGATATGCCTGGAAATGAGAATTTCTTTTAGCACTTAGGTGGAATTGGAGACACTCTGGTTTGAAGAAAGGCAGGAAATGATTAAAGGAGAACTTTATCCTCTTTTCAAGAAGAATAGTGTTTCCCTAGAGAAAAGCAGCAAGGTACTGGGTGGAAACTTGAAAAATGGGGCTTCTTGAACAGGGATAGCAAAGGGAGATTTAAAGAAATAGAATGTACATATGCCTGAAATTTCTTTCATATTTGGAAGACCTTTCTCATCTGTGGTACAGTGGAACAATCAAGTGTTTAACAAATGTAGAATTTCTGTTGCTCCTACAGTGTGCTAGCATTTTGAGATATGCATGATATATAAATTTAAAAAAGATATAAAACCATACTACTCTAGTATGAGTTGAGTATGGGGAAGACTGGGGATGGGGCAGTAATATTCTCCTAGTTATCAGTAGAGGTAGGGATTTAAAGGCATCAGACATTCCTGTGAATTAGAATTGGATTTACTGAGAGCTGTGACAATATGTACTTACTAGAAAAGACCCTGGATATCTGTGTGACTGAGTTACCTCAGAGGTTTGCTATATGAAGGCTAAAAATGACAATTAAAATCAGTGAAATGTTTTTTTATATATTGAAAGTCATGTTCTAGACTTCCTCCAAGATGGCCGCCCAGATGACATTGTGACAGGGAGGCTCCCTGAATATACCATCAAAATGCTGGAATATAAACTAATATAATAACAGAGAGAAGGAAAAAAGAGGGAGATGGGTCCTCTGTACCCAAGAAGAATCTAAAACAAGAACTGTAGCCCATGGAAAGAGTAAAAGAATGAAATAAAGGTAGAGACCAGAAGCACCTCTGTCTGGAGCGGAATCCAATCAGCGCTGCGACCCGAGCTGAGAAGGTACGATCCTGGTGCTCTTGATGCGCGGGGGAGCTGCCAGTGGATTTGCTGTGGTGTGGCGCGACGGCAGAGATGACGGTCGACCGTGGAGCGAGGTGGTCGCGAGCGGGCGAGTGAGTGAACCCAGCAGCCCCCACCCCCCCACCCCCGAGGGAGAGCGAGGGACAGCCATCTTGAGTCCAGAACTGCACCTAATTAGGCACGATTCCCGGAAGGC
>RJWM01027255.1:0-26949 GCA_004363535.1 Dasyprocta punctata
GTGAAAATGAAAAATGCAAGCAAATAAATTAATTTCTCTGAGAACTACCATTCGTAAAGGATCAGTGATGTGCATGGAACTGAAATATTTTTTGAATTCCAGGGCCTCTGGAAATGGACCCAAGCCTTCAAAGCCTGAAATTCACACTTGTCCAAACTTCAGTCTATTTCACTAAACAGGGAGACCAGCTTTCTTCATGGATCGCAGCTGGACCCCTCCCTGCCTTTTCTCCTCTTTTTCCCATGCTCTGATCCCTCTCTTTTAATGATATGCTAAAGCTGCCTTAGAGTGATATTTTGGAAGAGATGTATCTTAGAGTAAAAGATGTTATATCATTCATCAACATTACATTTAATCAATGCTTTGCCCAGTTGGAGCCATTGGGTATCTTTTTACATAAAAATATAGAAATCATCTCTCTTCTATTTTTATTTCTTTTGAAAACTCAGCATTTTCAAAGTTTTTAATAGTCCTTGGTCCTTTTCTTTCTCTACTTGATGCTGTCACCTTAAGCAACAACATCCTTTCCAGGTACTTGAGTTAAATTTATATGCAGAAATCTGCCAGATGTGTCTCCAGTGCCAAGTGACCTCTGAGGCCTCATGCCTGAAGGAAACAATTACTTGGAGCGTGGAAGAAGGCACTGTGATTTACACACTGGAGATCTGGCAGGAGCTCAAGTGTCTGAAACAAACATGAACAGCTGGTCACCCAAGATATGACCAATCCCTTGCTTGACTTCTAATTTTACTTGGACATGTTTTAGATCCATTAACTCAAGTTCTCCATGTTTGCACACACACACACACACACACACACACACACACATTTCCCTGCCAAAAAGCATTGTCTTTCTTATCTTAAAAAACGGCATAAATATTCATTTGCTAAAAGAAGAAAGGTAACTGCCTCTCTTTATGCCTCCTTCCCTTGGTATCACAGGTGATCGCTGTTATCACTGTCCTAGGTTTGGGTCCAGTGGGCATCAGCCCTTATGTGAGCTGGGCCTCGTGCATCCATTCTGTATTGCTTTGAAGCATTCTCCACATACCAACCAGAGCGATTGTTTCAAAATGTGAAAAGATCAGGTCAAATCTTGCTCAGTTTGTACCCTGTTAACATCTTCCTCAAGAATAAAGATCACAAAGTTCGTTTATAAAAACTCTAAACTGTGTTTTGTTTCACTCATTTCATAGATACCTGTTGACTGCTTGCCCCGTGCTCAGCAGTGTCTGAACCACTGGAATCAGAAAAGAACAAACCAAACACAGCGGCTGTTTTTAACAAGTTATTTTTTTTTTAAGAAGTTATTTTTGATTGGGGAGGCAAAGACTAAGAAAACGGCATAAAAATTACCACAAGGTATAATGGGAACAAAGAAGAGAATTGAATTTTTTAGGAAACAAGCAGTCAAAAAAATTCCACTGTAAGGACTTTCCTTTAAATCAAAGGAAAACACACTCAAAGAATAGAGAGAAGAGTAGTCTGAGTGCAAAGAACATGTGCGAACACCCTACACAGAAAAGACGTGGATGTTGAAAGAAGAAATAGAGTAGATCACAGTCCATGTAGAGGAGAACAGTACATAAAAAGACAGGTGGCACGAAGGTTAGATGACGTATTGTGCTGTTGGTTGTGATACAGATGTGAAACTTCAGGGGAAGAGGTAAATCATGATGCATTTCTCAGTTCATGATTTGGGTAGCTGGAGGAATGGTAGTGCTATTTATTGAAGGCAGAAAATCTCGAAGAAGAGTGAATTTGAGGGAGGAAATGGATCTTACATATATAATAATTAAGGAGCCTGTTAGACCATCCACTGGAGCCATTGGGAGGGCAGCTGGAGGTCTGAGTCTGGAGTTCAAGGGGGCGATGGGGTCAGGGATTTTAATAAAGCTCAAAACTCAGTTCGTCATTTTAATGTGTATGCTTCCAATTCCAGAGTTTTGGATTTAATACAAAGACGGACAGAAGTAGAGAGAAATACACTAATTTAAACCATATTAGGACATTTGAATATTTTTTTCTTAGTAACTGATAAAAAAAGCAGCAAAATAATCTGAATATTGAACAAGGATTTGAATAAACTGACTAGCAAATCTAACAAGATGGGAAATACATAGAATGCTCTCTTGAAGAAATACAGAATAAACACTCTTTTCAAATACACATAAAATATTTACAAATGTTGACCACGTATTGGGGCATAAAGAAAATCTCAGCAAATTTCAAAGGATTGAAATTCTACAGAGTAGGTTTATTGGTCATAATAATTTTAAGCTAGGACTCAATAACAAAACAAACAAACAAACAAAAACCACAATAAACAACTAGAATTCCTCATTTGTCTAAGGATTAATAAGCATGGTTCTAAATGTCATGTATCAAAGTAGATAAACACAATTAGAAAAATATTTAAACTAAACAAATGAAACTGCTTTATCTAAAATTGTTTGGAATGCAAGCAAACACATAATTAAAGAGATTTATTACTTTAAATACAAATATCATCAAAGAAAAAAAAAGTCAAAGAATTAGGGACCTAAACATCCATTTTGAGGAGTTAAAAAAAAGTAAAACAAGTTAACCTCACATGCTGCTCAGGGAAGAAAACCATAAGATAAGAGTGAAAACAAGTAAAATGGAAAAAAAAAAGACGCAGGTAAGAGATCAAAAAGTTAAAAATGGTTCCTTGAAGCAACTAATAAAATTGCTAAGACAATCAGAAGAAAGCAGGCTCAAATATTCACTTTTAGGAATGAAAAGAAACAGTGACATAAATGTGAAAGGTACTAGAGAGATAGTGAGACAATATGATAACTCATTATGACAATACATTTGAAAATGCAGGCCAAATAAAGAAATACCTAGAAAAATAAAATATTAAAATTGATGAAAGGAGATAACAGTAATAGTCTTCTAAATATTAAGGAAGGTGAATCTGTAATTTAAGACCTTCAAACACAGGAAGGTCCATGCCTCTATTGAATGTCCTTGGAAAACTCTACCAATATTCAAAGGCAAGTAATGGTAAAAGTTCAAAACTCTCTCTGGGATTTGGAATAAAATAAAATTTGTCATCGAATTAGGAACATAAGGAATTCTGCTCTCTATTTGTTTTTTGATTTTGTGTGTGTGTCCAAAATAATATCAATGTACAAGTACCATATGTAATAAAAAGAAACTAGAGAGCATGTCATTCTTGAAGAAAGATACAGTGAATCAGACACATTCTTGCAAACATAGCTCATAATGTGTGAAAAATCTGAAGCTTCATACAATGTTGGGTCAATTCCAGATGCCACTACTGGTTTGAGCATTTGAAAATCAATTAATGTGATTTATCACATTAACAGAATAAGGTAGAAAAGCTACATGATCATTGCAAAAGTGCAAAGATGTTGATAAAACTTAACACCTAAACATCTTTGATGCCTTTTCAAACTAGGAATAGAAGGAAATTGCCTTGATCTAATAAAAGTTATCTGTAAGGAATCCTATGCCAAATATCATACGTAACTGCAGAATTGCGCAATAAGGAATGACAATGTATGGCAGTATATTGTGCAGTGTATATGTAATAAATAATAACAATGTATAACATTAAGACAGACTCAGAGATAGAACAAAGAAATGCTAAGCAGCTCAGATTCATAACTACTCATAAAAGATCCCTTGATTCAAATAAAGAGGAAATACAGAGGAGTAGGAAAAGGTATTTTTCAAAAAAGGATACTGAGTCAATTAGACAACCAAGTGAACAAAAACTAAATTTGCTCCCTGTCTTGTTTGTAAAACAAAAATAAATTTCTGAGGAGCTGCAAATCTCTATGGGTTGAAAGACAATTAACAATTTAGAAGGTAATATGTTAAAATATGCTTATGATATCGATAGTGGGAAAACTTTTCCAAATGAGAACTAAATACCGCCAGGTGTGGTGTCACACACCTTAAATCCCAGCACTCGGGAGGCTGAGGCAGGACGATTGTTGTGAGTTTGAGACCAGCCTGGGCTACAAAGTAAGTTCAAGGCCAGCCTGATCCACATAGTGAGACTCTGTCTGAAAAAATAGGGCCGGGGATTTAGCTCAGTGGCCTAAGCACCTGCCTGGCAGGCTCAAGGTTATGAGTTCAATTTCTGATACAAACAACAACAACAACAACAAAAACCCCAAAAAACTGAATACCAAGAAGCACACAAGAAAATACTGAAAAATAATATTACATTAAAATTAAACTTCTGTTTACAAAAGATACTATTAAGAAATTTTTAAAAGTTAAGCTACAAAGTGGGAGAAAACATTTGCAGCCCACGTAACTAGTGTAGCACTCATATATATAATGCATAACTACCTCTAACAATTCTGCAATAAAAGAAATTAGATTACCCAGCAGAAAAACAAACAAGGTATTTAAATTAGCACTTTACCAGTGTTTTGCTTGCTGGCAAATATATCCTTAGAAGTGCTCAACTTAGCTGGGCATGTGATACACACCTGTAACCCCAGCAGGAGGCTGAGGCAGGAGGATTGCTGTAAGATTGAGACCAACCTGGGCTAAACAGTGAGTCTAAGGCCAGCCTGAAAATAAAAAGTGCTCAACTGGTAGTAATCAGAAAAATACAAATTTAAATTGCATACAATGCAACTGTCCATTCATTAGAATGACTTTGAAATAACAGAGAGCAATGTTTACAAATGCTGGCAAATAAAATGTGAAAGAACAGATATTTTTTGTACACTACTAGTGCGCCATTACATAGGTGTAAATATTTTGGGAAACATTTGTCATTATCCATTGAAGTTGAAGATAGGTGAAACCCATGACCCCTCACTTTTATACCTGGATACACCCCAAACAAGTTTCTACAGGTGGTTCCAGTGGACACTTGGATGCAAAGATATTCAGAGCAACACCAGAAACAACGACAATGTCCATCACAAATAGAAAAGAGATACTTTACATAAAGAAGACTTTCATCAGTCAACACATATAAATCGCAGCTTCCTACATGGATGGGTCCCACAGTCATGATGCTGACAGAAAGATGCTGTGTACAATCTCGTATCTCATGCTGACGCTCATGCACATTTAAAGCATCCACCAATACCAGACCAGCTAAAGTAGAGCATTTAAGGTTGCATAGTTAGGCGGTAAAAATATAAAGCAAGGCAGAAAGTGTACAAGTGAAACAGAGACTGGGGGTTAACTTTAGAATGGAAGGAGAGGAATTGGGAAGGGAAGGTGTCAACACTTTAATGGTTTTCTTTTCTTTCTTTCTTTCTTTTTTCTTTTTTTTTTTTTTTTTGTCTTGGGTGGCGATTAATTGGTATTGCCTTTTTCTAAACATGGGTCATGTGTCCCAATTTTAAAGAGAGAGAGAAAGAGAAAGAGATGGAGAGAAGGAGGGAAGGAAGGTATGAGAAAGAGAGGATAAGGGAGAGGGAGAGGGAGAGGGAGGGTTGGGGAAAGCTGAGAGGTGAGGAATTGCGCATGAAAACAACTTTCAAAGAATGTTGTCTCTAAGAAGAAAGAGAAGCAGCGTGGTAGATGCTAGGAGAACGTGGGCATCAAGGCATTTTTTTCTTCCTTTTTTTTGGCTAGGAGATACAGGGTATTTATGCACTCGCATTAATTGTGCAAAAGAGAAAGAGAAATCGCAGCCAGAGGAAACTACAGAAATGCAAAGTCCTTGGCGATGATGGTGGGTGCGGCCCAGGCATAGATGGGTGAACCTCTAAAGGAAGGAGACCCCAGGGGAAAAGATGCCTACAAGAGGATCGCATGCGCGTCAGCGGAAGTTTTCCAGGCGCATCAGAAAGCGGTGTCTTTCCCCAGGGCTGTGCGGACCCCACAGCGGGTCACACCACTCCCTCCAGAGCCTGCGTTCCTGGCGGGCCAGCGGGTAGCTTCTCTGGCTTGGCTGAGGCCTGCACATCCTGTGAACCCCAGTGGAACCCCCACACGGTGAAGAAGTGTGCCCCACTCCGCGCAGTACATCCAGGCTTCCAGGGCCACTGCTGCCCGCAGGGCAGTACATACCCCTGCGGGGACCGCATATCCATTTCTTTGAGGCTGCCCTCCCCCAAGACAGTATGTGCTGTGTATTCAGGGTGTATTTTTCTTTGCACCAACCCTTGGTACAGAGCCTAGCGTCTTATAGGTGCCATTTTTGAATGCATGAATACATGAATAAGTAAAGGTTGCGCGGAAGTATAATTAGAAATATTGTTTGTAGAAGTCAGATTTTTTTTGGCGAGAAATGTTATTAGCGGCAATGCTTCTGCTCACTGATCAAATGCTCTAATGCCTTTGACCCAATAAATCGCACATTCATTTCGACAGCTGGTCATTAGTGAACATGTATTTAGTAACTGGGTTACGCCAGGTGCTGAGCAAGGCAGGGCCACCCGAGAGGCGATGGTCACAGGAGCCTTTCGGGTTCCGTGTGAATAGAATGGATCTGCGCGAACAGCCCTGGCTTCGGATATGCACTGTTTAAATTTAAATTCCAGCTCTTTGGCTTATGAATTTCTTGGCATTGGTCAGGTCCCCTGAATTCTCGGAGCTCTTCCCTCCTGGTCTGTAGCATGAGAATCATCATTTATCCCTTACAGTACTGTTGTGGAAATGACCTATGGTAACCGACGGGAAGCCTTGGGAGGCTCCGCAGGAAGTGAGAGGGCAGCTGGGGGCTGGGCCCTGGCTACACAGGTCCTGCTCCTTGGTGGCTGGGGCAGGGCCAGTGCTAACCCAGGTCTTGCGCTGCTTCTCGGAGGAAGGCAGTGCCGCAGCCGGAAGGGGCTGGGGATTTCTGTGGGCAGCAGGCTTCCTGCAAGCCATGCGCCAGGTCTCTGGGAAGGAAGGGCCGCTGCGGGCCGCCTGCGTCTCAGAGCCCGGCTGCCTGCGGCTTAGAGAAGGCGCGCGTCCTCCTCCCCGGTCGGCGGGGCGTCTCAGCTGGGGCGCTAACAGGCAAGCTATTTTGAGGCATGAGTTGAATAAAGAAAGGCTCGCAGCGGTGGCTAGTCTCGGTCCTGCCATCGTGTGGGCTTCCTGGGATGCCTCCCTCCTTCCCAGGCACTTTGTGCCAGCAGGAATGTGAGGCAAGTTGTGAAATTCAATTAATTCTACAGCCAGCCCACCAGCCTCCCCCAGGGCCGGCCCAGCCAGCGCCAGGCAGCCGAGCGCTGGGGCTAAAATTGGTTTCCTGACTTCCCCTCTCGCTTCCCACCAGCTCCTTCTTAGGTCTTGCTCTGCTTTCCCTCTGTGGCTTCGTAGAAGGCAAAGGTGAGCCGCGGGGATGTTTCTGTATTGAAACACGGTCGCAGTCCTAACTTTCATTTGGAATCTTCAAGAGCTTAAATTATAGAATTACTTTTGTTGAAGATGGGTAGGAGTGACTAAAATACCCCTTTCCTTGTCTCTTGGGTTCCAGCGGAGTAAAAAGAAAGAAAGAAAAGAAAACTAACAAGCCAACAAACCAAAAAACAAGGTTATGGGAGGAACGTGTTTTCAGGGTGCACCTACAGTCCTTAAATGTAGCAGTTCCAGTCAAGCAAAACCAGAACAGGGCCACCAGTTCTCTGTCCTGTGCCCCTAGGAGAAGGCAAGGGGCAGAGATGTGTCCTAATTTTCTTCTTCTTTTTTTCTGCTAACATTTTACTATAGTTTTTCTTTCCGATTTTTGTTTGTATTGGTCCACATTTGCAGGACATGATGATTACACTCACTGTGGGGAGTTGGTGCATGCAATTTTCATGCATAAAATGAGAGAGCAGAGTCCAAAGCCTTTGTGTAGACCCAGATACCAAGAAGTCCGAGTAGGAAGCCATACCAGGGACTGATTCCACTTTTCAAGCAAATCTGATGCTTCTTCAAACCCACTGAGAGCCTGGACTACAAAGATGAAAAAGTGCTGGGTGAGCTCAAAATATTCACTCCAATATTTTCTCTTTCTGGGGAATGAGCTCAAAGTCCTCTTTCTATGGACAAAGTGAACTCAGGGAAATACTAGATCTTCCCTGACATTCTTCAAAACATTTAAACTTATTTATTGCATTTGAGAGTTCAGTTCAACCAGGATGGTCACTGTGCATCTTTAAAGGCAGAAACTCCACAGTTATTGGGGCAATCCTCTTTCCTTCCTAGAAGGTGCTCCTCATTCGAGGTTGGAAGAAGAGATACAAATTCCCCACCCCCAGGAAACATTGAAATGGGTCAGGGGAACATTACTTAAATTAATTCTCAGATCAACTTTTGCCTTTAACAAATGGTTTGCCCACAGTTCTGTTTTTCGGCCCTTACCCAGTCCACCCAGAGGGCCAACAGAGGAAGCCAGAAGAGGAGGAATAATGAGCCCAGAATGCTCCTGAGGCAGGGAGCTGCTGCAGCTGGGAAGTGGCCACCTGACTGGCACTAAGCAGGAAGCTGCCCTTCGAGGTAGCTCAGAGACTGAAAGCAGAATGGCTAATCAGAGCGGGAGGCAGATGGCACTTCCTGAGGTGAGGAAGCAGGATGTGTGGGCAAACTGGGTGAAACTAACGAAAATAACTACACTTTACTCTGTCCGGACAACTTTGCGCCTGTGAAAACTAAGAAAAATTAATGATCATCTTTGAGACGCTTTGAGTGGGACTGTTCCTCTGTGGAGTAACTTCTTTTCTGTACTCCAAGGAGCTCTCTGTCCAAGGAGTCACCAGCTTTGCTGTCTTTGCAGGGGCTGCTGTCCCTGGAGAAGCCAGCTGTGTTGCTTCATTTATTTATTTATTTTTGGCCTTTTTGAGACAGAGTTTCACTATGCAGTTCAGGCAGGACTTGAACTCATTTTATTTCCTAGGTTGGCCTCAAAATCACAACAATCCTGCTGCTTCAGCCTCCTGAGTGCTGGGATTACAGGCGTGTGCCATCACGCCTGGCTAATGTCACTTTCTTGTAATAAACTTTCATTTTATTGTATAGTTTATGGGAGACTGGGTATCCACATCAGCCAGTGACAGCGTCAGCACCTGTAAGGTCAGTTATCCATCTTCAAATCTCTTCTTGTTCCAGGGGAGCTGTCACAAGAGCACATGACAATTGTAGTGTCTACACGGCAGCAAAACTAGGGAAAAGCAAGAACATTTTAATTTTTCTGATAAAATTTTGCTCCTGGAACATAGTGGAGTATAATCTAGACTCATGTCACTGTTGTCAACCAAAGATGATAGTGGAAAATCAATGCTATGTTGAGGCTGATAGAGGAGAAACTTACACACATACACTGTCAAATATTCTTGGGATTAGAATCAAGACAATTTTAATCCACCTCTGAGGCTATTCCATTGATGGTGGAGTATAACCTGTAAACTTTCCTACAGTGGGAGAAATCTCTCAGGAAGTTTGATCGTGGCTTAGTTTATTCCTTTTTTTCTACCTTCTTGAGATGTTAAAATCCATCGTTATTTGACTGCTTCCTACTCTTTTAATGGAAGTGTTTATGGCTATGAACTTGACTCTTGGTATTGCTTTTGTTGCTGTCCCTTGTCACCTTCCTTGTCACTGGGACAAATACCCAACACCCATGATTTAAATGAGGAGAGACTTGTTTTGGTTGGCAGTTATAGTCCATAGTTGGTTGGTGTCCATGCAAGAATGGCAGAGGAACACAGCAGAGGAAGGGCTGCCCATCCGTGCTGGCCAGGAAACAGAGGCTGAGAAAAGAGGATCAGGGTGTGGGGGGAGGCGTACCCTTCAAGGTTACGGCTTCAGTGACCCACTTCGCCAACTCAGGTCCACCTCGGAACAGCAAGTCAGCTATGCCATGCCGATACCAGTCACCTTCTGAAAAATGCCACCGTCAAGCACATGAGCCTCCTGGGGTCACCTAGTATAAACCATAATAGCTTCATTTCATAAATGATGTTATGCTATGCTTTGTTTGTCTGCAAGTATTTTTTCATTTCCATTTTGATTTATTCTTTGACCTGATGGTTATCTTCTAAGAGTGTGTTCTTAAAATTTCTACTTTTTCGGTGAATATGCCAGTGTTCCTTCTGATTTTGGTATCTGACTTTATTCTACTGTAGTCAGCAAACATGCTTGGAATGATTTGTTAAGTTTGTTAAGAAATGTTTTGTAACCTAGCATGTAATTTGCCTATGGGAAAATGTATACTATGCTGCTGTTGGATGGAACGATCTGTGTATGTTTTCTTTACATGACTGTTTTGGTCTACAGTTATTCAAGAGCTTTTTTCCCCTTGAAGATCATGTTTCAATAAGATTTTCTGCCTCTTACTAAAAGTGGGATTTTGAGTTCTCCAATTATTACACATCTGCGTATCTCTCTTTTCATTTCTGTCAGTGTTTACCTTACATACTTGAATGTTCTGACTTGGGGTGCATGGTCTTACATTGCTTAGTAATGGAGATAGTCCTGAGAAATACTTTGTTAGGCACCTCTATCACAGAGTTAACACTTACCAGGTCTAGATGGCATAGGTCCGTCACTGAACACAACCCACTGATACAATCAAGAGGCGCAGTATACAAGGGTGAGGTTGCTGCTGTTTTACAATAGCATATTTTTAATAAACCAAAGGTGCATGCCCTAAAATAATGACTAGAAGTACAGTCTGGTGAATGCATAGGCCAATAATATTTTATTCATCATTATCGAGTATTAAATACTTTACCTGATGGCATGTGCTACATTTTTATATGGCTTGCAGTGCAGCAGGTTCAGTTACATGGGTGTCGCCACAAACATCAGAGGCGTGTGTGGCACGGTGGCATCATACCGGTGATGATGCTGAGAGGTGACAGGAGCTTTCAGTGTCATTATCACCCGTGAGACCATCATCGTACATGTGGCCCAGTGGTGGCTGACAGGGATAAGCAGCACATTACTGCACAAGTGTTGTGTCTTTCTGGTGGATTAAACCGATTACCGCTGAGCAGTACCCTTCTTTGTCTCCTGTGACGGTTTCTGACATGAAGCATATTTCATGTGCTGTAAGGAAGCCATCCCTGCCGCCCTCGGTTACCATTTGCGTAGGTATCTTTCTCTCTCCCTTCTTCAGTCTGTGTGTGTCCTTAATGTAAAGTGAGGTTTTTGTAAACAGCCCTTTTTGTGGGAAAGCTCTTTCTTAAAATTTATTTACCCATTCTATCTCTTGACTGAAAAATTTAATCTGCCTCATAGTATTTAAACTAATAATGAAACAGGAAGGATTTAGTATTGTCATTATGCTAGCTATTTTCTGTTTATCTTGAAGTTTTATTTTTTTGTCTATCTTCCTCTTACTGTCTTTGTGTTTTGTCAATTTATGTATTGATATTCATTGATTAGTTTGTCTTTCTCCTGTGTGTAACTTCTGTAGGATTTGTGTCTCTCTGTGTGTTGTTACTTTGGCACTTTAATAAATATCTTTTAACAGTCTATTTAAAGTGGAAATAAATTCAGTCAATGAAAACTATACTTCAACTTCTCCCTCCTACACACTTCTTATGTCACTGTTGCCACACTTTACATCTATTCATAGTCTCTTCATGTTGTATATATTTTAGTTATGCTCATTTTAATAATTATTTTTTGACTTTATATAGAATTAAAAGTAATTTACCCAAAAAATTATAGTAGCATTTTGTGTTTGTGTACACATTTAACTTTACCAGTGAGTTTCATACTTTGCTGTGCTGTCTTGAAGCAAATTACAAAGTTGCAAGAATAAATAAAGTAAAAGATAGAAAAACAATACAAATAATTTGTTTTTTAAAAATTATAGGTAAAATTGACCAACTTCTTGATAGATTGACTGAAAGAGAGACAGAGAAAGAAAGAGAAGAGACAGAAAGAGAGAGGGTAATTAAATCAGAAATGTAAAAGCAGACATTAAACTGATGCCACACATATACGAAGGATCATGAGACTGCTATGAACAATTATATACCAACAAATTGAATAACCAGAAAGTCATGAATAAATTTCTAAAAGCGCACCACTTACCAAGACTGAATCAGGAAGAAATAGTCTCCACAGACCTATAATTAGTAGGGGCATTAAATTAATAATAAAAAAATCTTCCAACAGAGACATCAAGGACTAGATCACTTCACTGGTGAAATCAAAGAAAAGTTTAAAGATAAATTAATGCCAATCCTTCTCAGACTCTTCCAGAAAATTGAAGAGGAGGAAATATTGTCAAACAAATTTTATTAGGCCTGCATTACCATGATAATAAAGCTAAACAGTGACAGTACAAGAAGGTTAGCTGTGGGCCAATCCTCCTAATGAACATAGATCCAAACATCCTGAACAATAAACCAGCAGACTGTCAGCACGAGACTGAAAGGATCACATATCACGAGCAAGAGTGGTTTATCCCTGGGGTGCTGTGAAGATTCAATGTGTACAGATCACCTTGGGGCATAACAGAAGGGCCCACAAACACATCCCTTACTTTACTACTGTGTATTTTATTTTATTTTATTTTGTCTTTTTTGAGATAGGGTTTCACTATGCAGTTGAAGCTGGCCTTCAATTCACTTTGTTTGACCTCAAACTCACAATGATCCTCCTGCCTCAGCTTCCTGAGTATTGGGATTACAGGCATGTGCCACCATGACCAGCCTCTCAACTTTTAATTTAGCATAATAGCAACCAGCTGTGCATTTCAGTACCTTTCCCTGTGGGCTACAGGAAGCAATCTCTATGTTTATCCACTTGGTGTGAGGAAAGGCAAGATGCACATTGCAAGTGTTAAACCAGGGTTTATACCCACATGATGCTCAGTGGAACAGTTTTGGCCTGTGTTTACCTAAGCATCACAGAGGATATAATACACCCACACTGCTTCAAGATTTATTTTTTAAAAAAGCTTTCTTTTGATTTTTGTAGTAGAAGTAGCCCAATTCAATACAATGGCACATGAAAAACCCAGATTTGCAAGTTTTGGAGGTCAAAAGTGAATCATCAGATTCCTCATGCATGGATGGTGAAGATGATCTGCTATGATAAAGTATATGTTTTCATAACAGGAGGGTGGTGTGGGTAACTGATGATGATGATGACGATGATGATGGTGATGATGACGACTTTGTTTTTGGCCATGTGAGCCAAGGTTCCTGTGACTGTGAAATGGAGCAAGAATTGACTGACACAGACACAGGGAGTGCAGACCTCCTTGATTCAGATGATGAAGAATTTTTTTTTTTTTTTTTTTTTGTGGCACTGGGGATTGAACTCACAGCTTCACGCCTGCCAGACAGGCGCTTAAGCCACTGAGCCAAACTCCCGGCCCTAGTTTTTTGAGGCAGGGTCACACTATGTAGCTCAGGCTGGCCTTGTGCTCGCGTTGTAGCCCAAGTCGGCCTCGAACTCACAACACTCCTCTTACCTAAGCCTCCTGAGTGCTGGGATTAAAGGTGTGCACCACTGATGAAGAAATTTGACTGTCAAAATGTTGCAAAATGGTCACACAAACAAGTGAAACAATCCAGTGCTAGAACTAGGTCTGAAAATATAGTGACAATCTTGGCAGGGGTGAAACATATTGGACAGAATGCCAGTACCACCATCCAATATTGGAAATTGTAACAGATGAAGATTGTAACAAGATGCTGTGAAATAGCAAAGGCTGAGATACAAGTAAAAGGCTCTGTATGCACCAATAGCCATCTTTTAAAAATGCATTTATTATGACACTAGCTGAGCTGAAAGCATGCATAGGTCTGCTGTACTTAGCAGGGATTTCTCATGATAATCACAGGGATGTAAAGTATTTATGGCAGAATAATTGGTAAAAATATGGCATAAAATTCATGCCTTTGTAGATATGAAGACTTCTTATGCTTTCACTTTAGAAATTTATCCTGGAACTCAGTCATCAGACTCTTATTCACAGTAATAAACCAACTGGTGTTATGGACAGACTTATTGCTCCCATCTCCTAAACTAATTGGAATGTGACATTTGACAGTTAGTTTACTGGTTTCCAATCTATGTTACATTTGGAGCACAAGTTGACCAGTGCAGGAACTGTACTTAGGAACAAAGCAGAATCTCCAAATGAAATGTTGCCATTTCACAACAGAAAATTGTGTAGTACAATATTTGGATTTCAGAAAGATTTATATTGGCCTCAAAAATGGCAAAGAAAATCCAACTGGTTTTGCTGATGCAAACATTGTACCATGATGGAAATATTGATAGGGAAACCTCAAAAAATAGAATCCTGAGGTGGAAATTTTCTACAACAAAACCAAAGGCAGAGTAGATGTTATTGATGAGTCATATAGCAACTATGATGTCACTTGAAACACAAAGCCTTGGTCAATTGCTGTATTTTACTCGATCCTAAATGTGTGTGGCATAAGTAGTGTGATAATTTACAAAAGAAGTAAGTGCAAAATACCATGGGGAAATTTTCTTAGAGGATTGGGCTTGGACTGCATAAGAGATATTTAGAGCAAAGGAAAAACGAAATGTTTCTGCCGAGGGAACTATGCAAATGAGTTGTGGAGCGCACTGGTGAGCTGACAGGGGGACTGGCATCGCTCCCAAGGGACTGCTGCAACAACAGGACAGCCCAAAGGTGTCAACTGCGTCCTACAAGAAAGGTCAGGAAAACAAAACACACGCGCTATCAGTGTAAGCAGTGTTAGTACAGGAAACACGCAGTTTTCATGCGCAAAGACTGCCTTGGGTATGACAATTGAAGCAAAGATTATTTTTATTTTAGAGTTTTATTGGTATTTTCACTGTAGTTCACATAGGTTTTTATTTCTGATGTTATTTCTTAGGTTTTGTAAGCAATGATATGAAAATGTTGATCTCTATTCTGAACACTCTTTACATATTTGATATTTTATTTTATTGGTATCTTATTTCCCTGCTAAGTGCATACAGGACAACATAGTAGGAAGCTCATGACAAAAAAGGAAGAGGTGACAAGAATGGCCTGCCACATAGGAAAAGAGGAGAATTGCCATGAGTTTGAAACCAGCCTGGGCTACATAGTTCAAGGACAGCCTAAAATACAGAGCAAGATCGTGTCTCAAAAACAAAACAAAACAAAACAAAAAAAAAAGATGTGGTATTTTTATACAGTGGAGTACTACTCAGCTATTAAGAAAGATTGCATTGAGACTTTTGTAAGTAAATGGTCACGACTTGAGATCATACTCATAAGTGAGATAAATCAAACCCACATGTGTAAATACCGTATTGTCTCCCTAGTGTAAGAAACTGGAAAAGTATATATGATCCAAAATCTACAATAAATACTATGTAAGGGTAAAAAACAGCTCAAAGAGCAAAAGTAATTGGGAAGGGAAAAGGGGGAAAGAGAAAGGGGAAAAGGAAAAGATAAATCTGTGTATATGTATATGTAAGATAACTAAAATGAACACACTGCTGAATGTATTCGTTATTGAGAAAGAACAACTAATGCTCCTATGATTGGATCGACTTTGCATGTCTGTGTCTGTTAATGTAAGTAACCATTTTGAAGATAACAATGCGCAATATTGCAACCATCGTCAATTTTCTATCATCCTGCTTTGTAAACCTGCAATGTTACTGCTGTGCATTTACTCTAGTCGTTTGTTTGTCTCTTTTGCTTGTTGTCTTTGTTATATATGTCTTTTTTTCTTCGCTTAAATAAAAAAGTAAATAAATAAAAAATCAAACAAACAAACAAAAAACAAATAAACAAAAAAACCATTCCCCAAATCAAAGCAAAACAACAGAAAAATACAACTGAAAGTCTCGCCAGTAGGAAAGATGAGACAGAAGGAAGGACATAATGACTCGAACAAGGTGGATGAACTAGAACACTCAGTCAATAATAATGAAAAAAATCAAGAAACAAACATTACGTAAGAGCTCATAGATAACTATAAAAAAATAAAAATTGAGTCATTGGACTCAAGAAAGGGGTTAAAGTAGAGGCTAATGGCATAAAAAATTTATTCACTGGAATTACAGAAAATTCCCCAAATTTAGGGAATGAGACGGATATTGTGGTGGATTAACTAATGGTCAATTTGTGGCGCCCAGCTGAACTGAGTAAGCGTGGTGCTGGGTGTGGAAGGCCCACCTGAGGATTGCTGCCAACAGCACAAAAGGAGAACTGGGGGGGAGGATGGTGCGCTGTGGATTCTCCTGGAGAAGATCCTCATGCTGGCTTTCCTGATAAGAACTCGGCTGTTCTCATAATCAGAGGAGCTCGGTTTGTTGCTGTCACTGAGGATGGCTGCGGTTCCCTTTGGGGGAGCTCTGGTCCTTACCTTGAGCGTTGCTTCCCATCTCCAGTGCAGACCCCTCAGCCTGCTGGCACAGATCTTTCATCCTGCTTGCACAAGCTTGCTAGCTTTCACCACTGGCCTGTGGGCCTTCCCAGTGCTAATCCTTGCTGCAGACTTGTATGGGACATTGTCATGGGCTCTAGGTCTTCAGCTAGATTCTTGCAGGACATTGATGTGAGATCCAGGCCCTTGGCTAAATCCTTTAAGTCTTATGTGTGGATAGATCTGCACTCTTCTGCATTTGACTTTTTGGGTGAATATTATAAAATAATCCTATAAATTATGTGTCCTGTATTAAATCTATTCCCTTTTGAACCCTGACTACAACAGATATCCAGGTAAAGAAAGCATTTACAGCCCCAAATATACCATAAAGGAATTTCTCCAAAACACATCATGCCAGAAACTCAGAACAAAGAATACTAAAAGCTATTAGAAAGTAGTACTGAATTATCCATAGGAACAAGGCTGTCAGATTAACAACAGATTTCTCAACAGAAACTTTACAGACCAGGAGGGCTTGGAATAGATTCTTGATATCAAGACAAGACAAAGAATAAATAAAAAAAGAAAAAAAGACAAAAAGGAAACTATAGGCCAATGTCTCTGATGAAGATAGATGCAAAAATTCTCAATAAGAGACTAGCAAACAACTTAAAAATTCATTAAAAGATCAAGGAGCATGACTAACAGCCTTATCCTAGAAATGCAAGAATGGTTCAATTTCCCTCAATCAATAATTTTAAAATAACACATAGACCCAGCACTCAGGAGGCTGAGGTAGGCGGAGCGTTGTGAGTTCGAGGCCAGCTTGGGCTACAACGCGAGGGCAAGGCCAGCCTGAGCTACACAGTGCAACCCTGCCTCAAAAAACCAGGGCCGGGAGTTTGGCTCAGTGCCTTAAGCGCCTGCCCTGGCAAGCGCGAGGTTGTGAGTTCAATTCCCGGTGCCGCAAAAAAAAAAAAAAAAAAACCATAGATATATAATCAAGGATATCACATGATCATCTCCATAGATTCAGAAAGAAAAATTTAACAAAATCCCACTTCCTTCATCATGACAACTTAGATGGAAATAGCTGCAGAAAGGCCTCACTTCAACTGACAAAAACCAAATATAACAAACTCACAGCTAATCAAATAAGCAATGGGGAAAAACTGAGAACTTTTTCCTCTGAAGTTAGGAATGAGAGAAGTCTGTCCATTCTCTTATTGCCATCCAAAACAGTACTCGAAATGTTAGCCAGAGCAATCGGGCAAGAGAAAGAAAGAAAAATGATACGAATAGGAAATGAAGAAGTCAAATTATCCCAAGTCGCAGGTTATATGATTCTTTCCAGAGAAGGCCCTGAAAAACACCACTGGCAGAATGTTAGATTTGATAAACAAATTCAGTAAATTGGTAGGATCTAAATTAAAACACAAAAAGTCAATCACCTTACTATACACCAATAATGAAGATGTTGAGAAAGAAATCAGGAAAGCAATTCCATTCACAATAGCTTTGAAAACATTAAATACCTAAAAACCAAGAGCTCTATAATGAAAATTATAGAACTCTGAAGAAAGAAATTGAAGAAGTGATTAAAAACTAGACATGGCTTGTACCTGGACCTGTAAAATTCATATTGGCAAAGTAGATGTATTACCAAAAGCAATCTATATATTTAAGGCAATTTCTAGAAAAATACCAACAAACACTTCACAGAACCAGAAACGACAACTCTAAAAATCATACGGATGCACAAAAAGGACCCAGAATAGCCAAAGCAGTCCTGGTCAATAGAGCAATGCTGGAGGCATTATTCGCAATACTGAATTCAAGTTATGCTACAAAGTTGTAGTAACAAAAACATCATGTTAATGACACCACAGCAGACACATGGGCCCATAGAAGAGAGTGGAAGACACAGAAACAATCTTATGCACCCAAACCCATCTGATTTTTGACTGAGGTGCCAAAAACACACGTTGAAGAATAGATAGCCTCTTTAACCTGTGATGCTGGGAAGACCGGGGCTTCACATGCAGAAGATGGAAATGGAATCCCCAGCTCTCACTCTGTACTGAAACCAAATTAAAAAATAATTTTTTTTTTTTTTGTCTTTTGAGACAGAGTCTCACTGTGCAGTTCGGGCTAGCCTTGAGCTTACTTTGTAGCCCAGGCTGGTCTTGAACTTGCAATGATCTTGCTGCCTCAGCCTCCTGAGTGCTGGGATTACAGGCATGCACCACCACACCCAGTTCCAAATCAAAATGAATCAAATGCCTAGATATAAAAACAGAAACTTTGAAACTGCTGGAAGATAACATAGAGGAAACACTTGAATCCATAAGCACAGGCGAAAATCGCCTGAATAAAACTCCAGTGGCACAGAAAATGATATCAAGAAATAAAAATTGGACTAGATCAAATTCAAAAGCTTCTGTACAGTAAATCAAGAGAAGACAACCTACATGTTGGGAGCCTTGAAGCTGGAAATTGACCTAGAACATGACCCAGACATGACCCTACCAAAAAACGAAGAGTGCCCAGGTCAACCAGTTGAGGAAGTTGCTACAGCCCAGAAAAACACCAAGCTCCTAGACAATCCAAGCAATGGGTTGCTAGGCAGAGGGGCAGAAATTGACATCATCCTTCTGGTATATAAATAAACATGCTGCATTGGTTGAGCAGTACCTTTCCTCCCATCAGGAGGATAAGGGCTCCACCTGGCCCCAGCTTTGTTTTTTCTTTATTTTTCTCATCCTCTTGTGGTCCTTCACCCCAAGAACCTCAGGAGCTGCATGGGTCACGACATCTACAGAACAAGAAAATTTTACTGATTACTCTTCTGATACAGAATATCTAAAATACATTAGAAGCTAAAAAATTAATTCCCTCAAAACAAATGACCCAAATAAAAAATGGGAAAATGAACTAAATAGACAGTTCTGAAGAGAAGTATAAAGGGACAATAAATACATTAGGGAAATGCAAATCTAAGCAACTCTGAGATTCCATCTTACGCCAATCAGGATAAATAACATTAAGAATACAAAAAGCAATGAATCCTGGTGAGAACGTGGGGGAGAGGGAACCCTTTTAAATTATGGGAGTGTAAACTCATACGACCTATACAGAAATAAGGATAGAAATTACTAAAAAAACTAACAATAGAAATCCCATTCAACCTAGATATACCTCTCCTGTGGATATTTTCAAAAGAATTGAAGACATCGTATTATAATAATCCACACAGCCCATACTTATACAGTGCAGTTCACAATAGGCTGGCTCTGGAAACAGCCTAGATGCCTGTCAACAGAGGAATGGAGAGAGGAAATGTATCGTGTATACACGACGGAGTGTTGTTCAGCTGTAAAGAATGAAATCATGTCATGTGGAGGAAAGTGGATAAAACTGGAGACCATCATCCTAAGCAAAATAAGACACAGAAATGAACTACAACATGGTTTCTTTTATATGAGAAAATGAAAATACCAATAACTGAATAGAGATGATAGACGACAAGAAGGTGGCCTTTTAGAGAAAGGAAAAAGGATCAGTGGGAGGAGGCAGGTAAAGGAGAAGGGGTTAAAGGAATTGGAAATTATCGGGGACCCAGCCTAGATCCCCAATCTCCTGAATGAGTGTACAGCTAAGGCTTAAATAAATGAGACGAGGGGTATGATTTTAGGGCTCCAGGAGAATCAAAGCCCCTGCAGACTTCTTGACTCTGCAACTATCATGAGGGCTAAGACAAAGAACCTCTCTCCATTGCCCGTATTTATTATCAAAGCAGACAAAAAGAGGGGATACTGAGGAAAGCGTGGGAAATGAGCAGGACCTTGGGAGTCACTTCAAAGACTTCTCCAAGTAGTAAATTGTGCCAATTAAGGAGAACTGTCTTATCTCCATGATGACATTTATGGTGGGAACAGGACTGCAGCTGCAGTCTCTATCTAGTTACTTGAGTCTGAGCCAGGCATCTTTGGCGGTGACCTTATCTTGCCTTTTGAGGTATCTCTGACATCACAGGTCACTACAGACCTCCGTCAGGACCAGTGATTCATAGAGGTTCAATTACTATGAATCAGCTCCCATCGCCAAGCAAGGGGCCTAGGCCTAGGACAGGCTCACAGATAAACGGAAAGCCAATTAGTTAATTTTAAATCCTGCTCAGAGCTGCTTCGTAGCGGCCTCCAACAGGAAATAATCAAGATATGTTATATACATGTACCAGTCCTCCAAAACAAACGTCACCATTTTTTAATGCAAACATACACTAATATAGCTCAGAATAAAAAAATAAAGTTAATGAAAGAAATTAAATAAGACAGAAAAATATGGAAAAATACACTATATTCATAAATTAGAGTTTTCAGTAATGTTAAAATAGTCATACTTTGCTAAGCAGTTTATAGGTTTAATGCAACCATTATTAGGATCCTTATGGTATCTTTTCTTTCTTTCTTTCTTTCTTTCTTTCTTTCTTTCTTTCTTTCTTTCTTTCTAACAAAACAAGCAGTATTTAAGCAATGGAGCCTCAAATGGCCACAAATACCAAGCCCATCTTCAGAAAGACAGACAAAGCAGAAGTCATTACATGTCCTGGATTCAAAGCTACAGTAATTAAAGGAGTACATAACTGGCTTAAAGGCAGATGTCAATAACAAGAAACAGAATGGCAAGTCCAGAAATACAGTCACACATTCAGTCAACCGAAGTCTGACAAGGGTTCCAGGAATGCACGATGAGTAGAGGACAGTCACTTCAACAAATGGTGTTAAGAAAACTGGGTGTTCACAGGATGAAGAATTGGTCCCTATTTTGTGCCATATAAAAATATCAGCTCAAGATTGATTAAAGACGAACTCAAGACCTGAAACTGTGAAATTACTTCACAAAAGCATAGGGAAAATTCGATGTCACTGATATTGGCAATTTCATGCATGTGACAACTAAAACACAGGAAGTAAAAGCAAAAATAAATACATGGGACTACAGCAAACTTAAATAGCTTCTTCAACACGATGAAGAGTCAACACACTGCATGGAAGAAAATATTTGAAAATCATGTTATCTTGTAAGGGATTAATGTTCAAAATATATAATATGTACAATAGTAATAAAACCCATGCAACCTAGCAAAAACTGACAAAGGACTTGAACAGCCATTTCCCCAAAGAAAACATCCTAGTGGCAAACGGGTACATGAAAAACGTTCAAGGTTCCTAATCATCAGGGAACACAATGCAAAACTACAGTGACCTATCTATCACCTCACTCGTGTCAGGATAGCTATTATCACAGAAATCAAAAGCAAGCATCAGCAAAGATCTGGAGAAACTCGAAGACTTATATATTGTTTCTGGGAACCCAAAATGGTGCAAATGTTATGGGCAACTGTATAAAATTTCCACAAAATTAAAAACAGAACTGCCATATGATCTAGTGACCCTAAATCAGTGTGCTTACACGTAAAACCTGAAATCAGGGTCTTGGAGAGACATTAGCACTCCTACGTTCATTGCTGAACTAGTCATTATGGCTTAGATGTAGAAATAACCTTAATATCCATTGATAGATAAATGTATCTTTAACATGTGGTATGTACATGCAATGGAATGTTATTCAACCTTCAAACTAAAGAAATTTTGAAATACGTGGCAGAAGGGATGAACCATGAGAACATTATTCTAGGTTAAATAAACCAGTCACTGAAAGATAATTAGTGTATGATTCTATTCATGTATCTATGATAGTAAAATTCAGAGAATCAGAGAGTATAATGATTGCCATGGGCTGATGAAGGGGCAAATGGGAAGTTAATAATTAATGGACATCAAGTTTCAATAAAAAAAGATAGATAAGCCCTAGAGTTCTACTGTACAATGTCTCACCTATAGTTGAAAATGGTGCATTGCACACTTCAAATGTGTTAACAGTAGATCTTGTGTGACGTGTTCTTAATACAAAAATATTTTTAAAAGTTTAATTTTGATATTGGGAACAAGAGCTTCCTTAGCATGAAAGAAATCAGCATGTTCATAATTTTCATTAAAAGCGTACATTTAAGATATTCATTCTTTTTGAAATATTTTATGGTAGTATTCTAGGTTTAAGTGCCATTCAGTTTAATTCAACACTTATTTCTTCTCTTCAGTCACTGTTGCCCATCTGAATGAGGACTCTGCCTGGTGCCCCTATTTCTGTAGGTAAAAAGTAATCTGTGTTTTCCTTGGTAAAAGGTTCTCTGGGTAATTCTCTGGTATATTTTTCATAGTCCCAATTTTCTACTTTTATCTCTGTAAGAGTTACATTTATGATTTCTTATAACCAGTGAGTTATTGGCACGTTTGTCATAAATATTTTAAATGACACATGAACTCTTAAGTCTACTTGTGAAGCCCTGGTTTAGGAATACTGCTCAACACAGTGAATGTCCATCCTGGTCCCTAGGATGGCAACTTTGGTCCACAGTGGGTCATGTGTGGGACAGACAGACCTCTTCAGAAGAAACACAAGGCAACCTGCCCGACAAGTGAGAAAGTTGCATTTATTCACTAATATTTATTGGCCCTCTTCTAGAAGCTGCAAATAGGTTAGGGAGAAAGCAGCGCAAGCAGCCCACCCTGACGGAGCTCACATCTCAGAGACAAGGAGACGTGAAGTTCCCAAAGCAATCTATCAAACGCAAGTACTATGAAGAAAGGTACTGGAGGTTAGATAGTGCTGTGTGATAACAGGTTGCCATTTAAAAGATAGAGGAAGTATTACTGAGACAATAACCCTTGAGGACACATTAGGGTCCACCCGGAGAGAAGGCTGAGACCAGACTCTGCGGGTGGGTAGAAGGGATAAGCAAAGGCCAGAAACAGTCTGAGGTTGAACAAACTGATCCTAAAGGATGCAATTAGATGGTAAACATAAATCAGATTGGAAGAACGGG
Source organism: Dasyprocta punctata (assembly GCA_004363535.1). Taxonomy (NCBI): domain Eukaryota; kingdom Metazoa; phylum Chordata; class Mammalia; order Rodentia; family Dasyproctidae; genus Dasyprocta; species Dasyprocta punctata. Next base: position 23,221 of record RJWM01027255.1, read on the forward strand.
CCCAGCACCTGCCAGACAGGCACTTCAGCCACTGAGCCAAACTCCCAGCCCTAGTATTTTTGAGGCAAGGTTGCACTACGTAGCTCAAGCCGGCCTTGCACTCACATTGTAGCCTAAGCTGGCCTCGAACTCGCGACGCTCCTCCTACCTCAGCCTCCTGAGTGCTGGGATTAAAGGCGTGCGCCACCACGCCCGGCTGAGACAGAACTGGTAAGCAGTTGCTTTTCCAGGTGCACACAGTGCTCTTTGTATAGCTGTTTCCCAAGCTCTCAGTATGGCCCAGTATAGCACTGTGCATTGCCGTGTATTGCTATGACTCCTCAATCTTCTTTAGTCTCAAATAGTTCCCGAGATTTTCCTCTGTTTCTTGATCTTCATATATTGCAGAGTACAAGCCCATCACTGTACAGCACCTATCAATGACTGACATCACCCGTAATTACATTCATTTGGTTATTATTATTTGTCAATCAAGGGATAGGAGTGGTGCTGTGTCTTTCTCAATGCACCGTATTAAAAATCGTGAGTTCAGATTTCTTAATATTAGTGATCAACATGGTTTTAGTGTATTGTCTAACAGTTCACGTGCTGGAGGGTGAATTCCACAAGGGGGCCACGTTGGGCGATGGGAGCCAGTAGGGGCCTTGGAGTCCAGCGGGTGGAATCCGAATCCTCTGAAGGGATTAATGTCTTTCTATGGGAGTGCAGCTCTCCTTTCTTCCAAATGTCCCCTTTTGCCATTCTAGCTTTCTGCTGAGGGTAAAGCAGCATATGACCATCACCAGGCATTGAACTTTCTTGCATCTAGCATCACAAGCCAAAATTATACCTCTTTTCTTTAAAATTACCCCAGTCTCAGGCATTCTACTATAGCTACAGGAAATGGTTGAGACAGTGACATTAACTTTAATCACTTAGTTCAACTGGTATTCATTAGATTTCTCAGTTGTGAAATACCTATTTCTCCTTTTTGTAAAAAAAAAATTTATGTGGAGGTATTTCGAGACTATATGAGTAGACTTTCTTCGTGAAGTACTCATTTTCTAGTTTTAGCAGAGACTTAAATTTTATTATTCCTTCTATACACTCATGAATCATTTAACGAGAGGGATATATTCAGAGAAATGTATCATCTGGTGAGTCCATCATTACGCAGATGTGACAAGATGTACTCATGCGAATCTAGAGGGTACAAGTTGACCACTGTTCTTGGGTGCTTGATGCAATCAAGAGATGTGGTGAGCAAGAGGTAATTGAGGTCAGGGTAACACATGGCATGCTATTTTTGCATAAACTGTTTTTGTAAATAGGAAGGGCATATTCTAAAATCATGATATAAAGTATAGTAAGCCCATCAACCACCAACTCTAATTTATTAACAGTTAATATATACTATACCTCCGCCTGACTGGCAGCCTGGCAGGCTTACACTGCTGTCACCATTAACACATAAATAATACCCTGTGGTACATTACCAGGGCTATGATATCACGAGGTGATAAGAAGTTGTCAGCTCTGTAATAACCCCGCGGGACTACCTATGTTTATGCAGTTCAGCATTGAGCGAAATGTCACGGGGCACAGGAATGTCGTCAGTTAACGTACTTGTAAAGAATAGTTTTCTTGCTACTGAATTAATTAATGTACTTATTTATATTAGCATAGACTCATGACTTCTTAGTTTATTGAACAGATTATGGAGAGTGTTATAAAAGATTACTGTGAAAATGGTACACAAGCAATTCAGATATCCTAGAGGAACTTCCTACAGAGAGGCCAATTACCAAAATGGACTCAAAACAAAGTGGAAACCATGGCCAGATCTAAAATAATTAAGGAGTGAGTTAGTACTTAAAAAATTTCTCACAAAAAAGCCCAGGACCAGATGGTTTCACTGCCATCTGGCTTCTACCAAACATTTAAAATTAATTAACACTAATTCTCAAACTTTTTCAAAAAACAGAAAAGGAACAAATAATTCTAATCTTATTCTGTGAGGGCAGTATTACCCTGACACCAAAACCAGGTGAAGAGATCATGAGAAAAAAAAAAAACCACTCTAGAATAATATCTTATAAATACAGGTACAAAAATCTTCTACAAAAAGCTAGTGAACAAATTTAAGCAGCACATAACAATTATATATGATATCCAAGTGTGATTTATTTCAAAATGCAAGTTTTGTCTAGCATGAAAATCAACCAAGGTAATTCACCATCTTAATAGAGAAACAGAGAAGTTACAGGATCCTCTCAGTAGGTACAGAAACAGCATTTGACGAAAATCTCAGCAGTCTTCCTTCATAAAAACATTTAACAAACTAGGAATAGAAGGAATTTCCTCAACATCTAGGAAACCCCAGAGACAGCATTTTACAGTGAAGGCTTTGCCTTTCACGTCAGGAGCAAGGCAGAAATGTCCACTCTTACTATCTTTATTCATCATTGTACCAGAAATTCCAGCAACATAATTAGGTGAAAAAAATGAAATAAAAGGTATACATATTAGAATGAAAGAAGTAAAACTATCTCTAACCTGTCCTTCCAAATGACATTTTACATATAGACCCCCCTAAATTCTCAAATATGTCTATTAAAGATAATAGAGTTGATCAACAGATTAATGCAAAAATCACTTGTATTTCCATTCACTAGGAATAAACAATAAAATAAAATTAACAAAAACAATTCCACTTACAAAAGTATCAAAAAGAGTAAACCACAAGGATTAAATGTATCCAAAGAAATGTAAAACTTTTACCTATGTTCACAAACTGGAAGAGTTAATATTGTCAAGATGCTAATACTCCTCAAATTTATAATATCAAACTACTAACTGCTTGTCTCTCCGAAATAAGATTAAAGATAAGATTAAATTAAAATTCATATGGAGATGTAAGAGACCAGAAGAGTTAAAGCAGTCTTGATAAGGCACAAAGATAGAGGACTCACATGTCAAAACTTTATACAAAGTTTCCATAGTCAAGTTGGGTGGAAATGTACATGAAAAGATTACAATTGAGAGTCCATAGGTAAACTTTAATATTTGAGGTCAGCTGTCAAATCTTACGGAAGACAAGTCTATCTATCATCTATCTATCTATCTATCTATCTATCTATCTATCTATCTATCTATCACCCTTCTCTCTCTATCATCTCTATCTATCTATCTATCTATCTATCTATCTATCATCTATCCATCTATTATCTATCTATATCAAAGACATGTGTATTTAGTATTACTGGGCTTCACGTGGACTTTCCCTGTGGTCCTTTGATGGTCAGACCCACACAGAGCCACAGGGAAGATTTTGCACTGAGCAATGTGAGTTTGAACATAAAGAAGGCAACCAATATGCTTTAAAGGAGCTCACTGTTATTTACTGAAAAAAGTTGTTTGCTTCCCTGAAGAGTCAGGCTGCAACAGTAATAGATATTGGGGAGCTCTGCAATAAAATTAAAAATTAAATCGATTATTGTGCACAGACTACAGTGGATCTGGAAATCACCTTGGAGAACTAGTCTGAGTCAAGTGGGGGATATGAAAGGAACAGAAGTGACTAAAAGAATAAAGTGAATTTCAGGTCTTGAAGGCAGAGGGAAGGTTTAAGAAAAAAAGAGGCTAGAGACTAGGGGGAAATATTTTGTCTCCGGTTTTGGTAAGAAGCTAGAATTTGTCTTGGAGCCTCTGGGGAGACAAGGGCAGGCTTTATTCAGGGTGCTGAACAGG